>JAHWFP010192015.1:0-14532 GCA_023313725.1 Lithobius niger | reverse complement strand
GCTAAAAATCACATTTTCGCCAAATATAGACTGCTTTTGACATTCCAGTACACCATTTTAACCGGCTCAAAACGAGCTTTCCAATGGTGCCAATTTCAAACATCTAGCTCACACAAATAAAAGTTATTTGACAAAAACTAAAAAACTTTGAATACTTGATGACGTAAATAACGTATCTATATATATTATTACATAAGACCTGCTACGCAGTCATCTGCAGCGCAGCAGCAAGCAGGACATCGATGCCATCTTCGCGCCATCTACCGACGGAACGGCAAATTATAAGAGTAGCAGCCAAGGCCCGCTGAGATAGTAGCTGCGCCCGGAACGCAACGGCCAGCAGTGCGAACATACGATGCCATCCACCGACCGAATGGCAAATTAAATGGGGGGGGGGGGGGGGAGCGAGACGACCCAGAATGAGCGAGCGAAGCGGGCGACTCCGCTAGTTAGCAATATATATATTTTTTTATAGCCGACGAAAATAACAGTCTCCCCCTTTTGAGCATTTATTCCTGTAGAAGTTTGAGCGTTGTCTTCCCTGCCGGGCTCGTACGGTACTGGGCATGCGCTGGCTTGGGCCAGCTTATATAAGCTTCAGCGCACGTCCTGTCGGCATCATTTCTCCTAGGGCGATCGCCATGTGTGGTCGCTCTTTGAGCATCCCCTTCAACATTCCGCACAGGATTCCACGTTTCATTCCACATACCGCCGTTCCTTTAGGATCTCTCCCATCTTCCGTCATCCTTCATTCCCCCTGCTAGACCTCGGTCTGGAAACGGCGGAAGGAAGGGTGGGGGGGGGGGGAACTCTTGCATCCCTTAGGAACACCAGCATCTTGTCAATGCTACAAACGCTGATCTACCCTTCTCCTGAAAGGCGTGTTCCTACCTCGGATCGACACTTTGCTCCCTCCAAGAATCCCATTCCATCCTATGTTTCCCTAGAACAGGGGAAACTGGCACTCGACAGTGCAACCAGCATTCCGATACTCTTGTCTCCTATCCCCAGTTCCCTGCTTCTATTTCTACTACTCTACTGACGCCACTCATTCGAGTGAGCCAGGTTCGAATATCGGAATATGACTTCATAAAAAAAACAAAAAAAAAACGAATATTCCAGATTGAGCTTTGCTGACACGATTCCATTGGTTCCCCATTCCGCCATTCCTACCAACTCGATTTCATGATTCCAGCAAACATGCTGTCCTTTCCTTCCACAGAACGGTCGTTCCTCACGGCAGGCTGTCCGAGAGCTTTTACTTTCAAGCAGGTATCTCCAGCTACCCTGCGTTCCGCCTTTCAACCTTGTCTCCCACACCAGCTATGAAACCGTGCCATCCATCCTGCTGTCTGCTGCGTCGTTCCTCTGCACGATCCCTGGAACCTGCATCCCTCGATCATCTCTCCTGGGCACTCACAAGGCGTGGTCGCCCTGAGCATTCCCATTCCACGTTCCGCCTCCGCACGTTCCGCATCATCAATCCGCGTACCATCACTCCTGCGGATGGAGCACACAAGGACCGCCAGCTTTCTCGACATCGATCAATTCCCCATTCCCTCCTTGAGAGGACTAGACCCATAGGATATTTCCTACCATCTCCACGGTTTCTCATCGGCCTGCGTTTTGTCGTCCCTCTGACAAATACATGCAGCCTCAACGATTGCTTCAACTCTCGCCAATTCTGCAGTTCCTTTCGCGGAACCGACTGACCCTTCATTCATTCCGGTGGCGTTCTGCCTCCGGTCCCCATTCCTACATGATTCTACATTCCGTCCATCTCTGAATTCCTGTGGACACGTTCTTCGTCCCTGCATTTCTAAGAATGCGTGCCACGTTCCTGCTTTCTTTGGTACGCCACTTCGGGCCATCTACTATGCCGTTCCGACGTTCCACTGGTTTTACAACTGCTGGTGGTCGGCACCAGGACCTGCTGTTCCGCGCATTGCTGCTTGTCAGCTACACCTGTTGTCCGCCTGCCCCCCTGCAGGCAGTGTATCAACGGTCTTCGCCGCCCTTCACAACCTTCTACATTGATCATCTCCAGCCTACCTTGGGCTTTTCAGTTCCCAGTTAAGCCCTGCACAGTTCAACGCCTTTGGTTCCTCACCAATCCTCTTCATCGTTCCAGTTTGCTGCTACCTGCTCCTCTCGGTTACGGCCAGATTGTCCTACTACAGGTCTGCATCTCGTCATCCCTCTGACAACACCGATGTTACTAACAACAGTAGTCACCACGGTTCCCGACACTTAGTATCTACTATTCCCATTCAGGTCGTACACAGCATTCCTTTCTTAACAACAGAAGGTTGCGCTAGCTCCGGAGACCTCGATTCTTGCATCCCCATTTCACCAAGGACGTGCCTCAAGGAGCCAATGGTTCCCTTCACGACCACTTCACCAGTCTCGCCCTTCGAATCCCTCGATCCAGAGGACATCACAATGTTCATGGGTATCTACCCCCTACCATTCCGATACACATCTCTACCACTACGATCCCTGCGATTCCGCCTGGCGGTACCGTTACCACCTCACCGACCCCATGCGGATGGACTCCTCATTACTTGGAATCCAAGTCCTTTTTCCTTGAAAACTCGACCTGTCAGGAATATCTACACTGAACTCAAATTTTTAGCCACAACTTGCCCGCTTCTAACACAGAGGACTACTTCACCGCTTCCGCACCCGGTTTTACCGTCCCGTCCCTCGAAGTGCTCTGTTCCCTCTCGTTCCACCTTGACAAGCAACACAGCTTTCTCGAGGACGAGTCCATTCCGTCTAGAATCTAGCAGGGCTAGATTTCAAGCACAGTTCATTATCCGATCATCCGATTCCTTCTGCTAACTTTGGGGACCCAGGTCCTTCCCCACATCCTAGTTCCACTTCGCCAGCAGTCTTGCTTTCCATACCACTTCCAGAACTTACAACACAGCGCTCCATCTGTAGGAATGATCACAGATTTCTCTTCAATCCGCTACTCTCTGCGCACGTCCCTGCGCAACCTCCATCATGTATAGGTTTGCGCGATGCAACCTGTCTCATCTTTCTTCAACTCGGATCCGACAGCGTTGTGCTGTGCCAGACCACTCCGGTCCTCCATTCTGCAATTAAAATTAACACCTTAGGCTACATTACTATCAGTAACAGAGGAACGGAACCAGCACGTTTCTCTGCCAAACACCGATCAGCTTCTCCCGTCCTCTTCTTGAAACATGCCCTCATCAGGTGCTAAAATACAGATTCCGTCTTCCATCCGCCTCACCATTCCCTCATCTCCTCCTCCGACACTCCGTCCATTCCTGCCCACCATCATCCTCTTTGGACAATGTCTTCATCTTCTGGGCAAAGAAGCTGTCACTTCTCCATCTCAAAAAAAAAACTAAGATAAGGAACGACATAAAGCAACGTACGCCATACATCAAAGGTTCCAACATACACTTACAAAGACCTTGCCTTCCATCTACATGACCAGAAACCTTCATTCTGCTCCTTCACTTATGCGACTACCCAACGTTCCGGTTTCGTTCCTGGTGTCATGTTCATCATCATAGAAACACGTCCTCAAGTCATCTTCTTCCCACAAGGTATGCTGTTTCGGTGTATAATTGTGATTACTTACCTTGTACCACTTTGATGTTAAGACCCCTGCATGCGGTATACAACCAATTTAATAACATAGAGCAACCCGCATTCCCCAATCTCACCTCTTACAATAGCCACTTGTCCTCGAGTTTCGCTGTCGTTCCGACTTGGTCGGCACAGTGAAGTTGGTTGGGAAAAACAGGTGTGTCTTCATCGGGAATTAAATTCCTTGGGGACGCCGGATGGTACAGCAGGAGTCTTGAACCTTGCCCTTCACCAGGTGACAAAAGTCTGCTATAAAACAGGTAATGAATATTCATCGGCTATAAAAACACTAAAATTGCAGGGCCCGAACCTGCTTATTTTTAGTTTTTATTGCCTACCTGAAAATATACATTACCTGAATTTCTGCCCAAGCCTCCCCTCCATGAACTAGGTTCTGGAATGTGGAGAAATGATGCCGACAGGACGCTGCGCTGGAGCCTATATAAGCTGGCCCAAGCCCGCGCATGCGCATTACCGTACGAGCCCGTCAGGGAAGACAACACTTAAACTTCTAAGGGAATAAATGCTCAAAAGGGGGGAAACTGCTATAAAACAGGTAATGTATATTTTAGGTAGGCAATAAAAACTAAAAATAATGAGGTTTTGGGGGCTGAAATTTTAGTCTTTTTAGGCTGACTTTTTCAGCTTTAAGTTAAGTATGTTTTAAGGCAAATATGGTCAGTTAAATAAAATAAAATACCTGGTTGCCTGGTGTTTCAATTTGCAACGTCGCCCGTAACCCAAACAATTTTTTTTTTGCGTGGCCTAACATTGGGTCTCTTGGTGGTGAGTATCTGCTTTTATTTTTAAGTTGGAAAATTTCGTCTAATTTAGGCAAATAATGCAAATTTCTAATTGGGTAGGTATTCAGATATAAAAACTGATTTTCCCCATTTAGGCTGAGGAATGGGGAATTCGAACGTTTTTTGCACATTTCTTAAATGGTGTAAGGGGAGTGTTTTATATTAGAGCGTTGTCAGACGAATTGGATGTTGTAATGAGGCATACCTTAACTTTTTGTTGTTGTTTGCAGATGAGATGTATCAAATTCTATCCTTCCTTCCCGAGTCTGTTGTGTACACGTGCCGCAAATGTTCGCCTGAGTTTCCGCCATCTTGGTTGGTTGCTGTTCAAGCAGAAATGAAAGCTGGCTGCTTATTAGTGTTGTCTGCCCTTTTATGTGCCAGAAGTGCCAAACACCTGGTCCGAGGAAGGGTAAGCAAAACTTTCGCTATTTCATATATAAAAAAAAAAAAAATCATAAAAAATTATTTGAGAGCTATAATAATCAGAAGCACATAAAGGAAAAGGAGTGAAGCACTGATTAAATTAAGCGGCTAATTTTCCTGTCCATGCTCTCGATTTCACTTAAAGACGGACAGCCAAAGGCTCAACAAAAGTTAAATAAATTCAGATGCAAACCTATTTACGTTGCCTTTTGGACTTACATGTCAGACAGCCTAAGCGGGCAATCGAAACCACAACCTTTGAGACCAAAGGCCGAGGTCCTACCGCTGAGCCATACTGACACGGGTTCGAAAATCTTGAGTTCTGGGTTCGATTCCCTGCTCAGGCAGTCTGACATATAGTCCAAAAGGCAACGTAAATAGGGTTTGCACCTGTATTTACTTGATTTCACTGTTATCCAAAAATACTTCCTCTTTAATTACTAGCCAAGTATCTTTTATTTATGCTTAATGATCAAAGTCCTTAAATTTCACTTTAAGAGGCTTCCGTAGCACCCCACCGGGGGGTGTGCATACAAATGCAAAACCTCCCAGCATGTTGCGCTCGGGGCCTCCCCCCCCCCCCCTCACATTTTGTTTGAGCATTCGACCTGGTTGGTCGCATGCTTGTGCTCTGTTCAAAATTTTCAAAATGACTCAGACCTTCGATGGGTACTGTTTTGGGTGAATTGCAAGCTTTGCGTTAAAACATATACATTCGTTGCGTTCGTGACATACGGGTGCCATTGTGCCTGGTGATCGCACCGTTTGGAACGTCAGTTCGGGAGATCAAGAGGATTCTGTTTTACTTCCTGCTTCGTCAGTTTGACACTTCACCAGTTTATCCCTCTGTTTCTTCGTCATCTGTTGTTGGCATTTTGCTGAGTTCAGACAATGGTTCAGCACTTTGTGTGTCTGCTGCTTTGCTATCTCCACCACATCGTGCGTGATGTCATCGCTCCGGCCAAGGCTCGTCGAGATAAGACTCATCGCTTGCCAAGCCCAAGATCAAAGCGGCATCTCACTCGTCAAAGGAGAAGGGTAACGTGGAAAAACATAAGTATTCTTCTCTCTCTAAATCTATTTCAGTACTTAATGAAAGGGCAAAAAATACAGAAATGACACCACCTAACAGGGGCGCGAACTTGTATCGACACGGAGTTATATTAACTCCGGAATTTTCGTAAATACTGAACCCTGTGTAGACCCGTAATTACAGTAACTCCGGTTCTTAATTTGCTTTAAAAGTGTTTGAAATAATCCGGAATTGTGGTAACACGGAGTTACCCTAATTCTTGTATAATTTGACATTAATATGGTTGCGGTTTCTGATGTTATATGTATACAGTAGCCGCAGCGAGCGTGGTAGCGCGAGCGAGGCAGGGCTGTTATTTATGGTAAATCCGTGTAAATCATGATTGTTTCAGACACTTTTAAAGCAAATTACGAATCCGGAGTTACGGTAATTCCGGGTCCACACAGGGGTCAGTATTTTAAAAAATTCCAATTCTGACGCGCCCACCGAACGTAGGCGAAAGTACAGTAAAACCTCAGTTATCCGAACCCCGATAATCCGAACACCCTGATTATCCGAACTGCCTTTGGCCAAGAAAACCGGCAAACTCCAAGCAGGCCTAAAGAAAATATCAATACTTGCTGAACCCAGGCAATCTTGGAATGCTAACAGCCACTGGTTGTTCTTCCACAGTATTTTTTACCAACTCCGAAATCTTTTTTTTAATATTTTTATTACCGTGCAAGTAAAGTTGTTACATGGCCTCAAATATTGCCGATCGTCAATAGCGCTCCCGCAATCTGTCGCGATGCGCCATCATTGTCTCCTAGCCGGCCATTCACAAAGAACGCGCTCACGCTAGTTCCAATGAGGCGACCTTGACTCGCTTCGCGTGACGTCATGTTGCGACTGGCCCCAATGCCACGTGCCACAAATGAACCAATCGGAGCTCGCGAGTCGCGATACTACAGAACGCGCCAACGGCTTTTGAAACGGAGCAGTTAATTGGAGGAAAAGGCAGTGACGTTGTTGGCAGCAGGAAAAGGGATTTTCCCGGGATTCCAACATTGCAAACGCGACAAGATGGCGGCCGAACGATGCTTGTTTAATGAATTAGCCTCCGTTCGCTTGAACCAAGCGCTTTTTTTCATCACACAGAAGCAATTTCACGTTAGTTTTGACGACGTAAAAATCCTAATTCAGGTATAAATATATATTATGATTAGGCCTACCGCAAGAATTACTGCCTGCATATAATGATTTATACCAAATCAACGTTGATCGTTCATAGGGATTTTATTTTTATTTTATTATTTACGGTACATTACCATTTTAGTTTAATCAATTAAACTATTTATTAGCAAAATAGTTCAATCGCAATCAATTACTTAACTGAATGGCAATCTTAAAAATATGAATAAAGGTTGTTTATATAGGTAAATAATACCGGTTTTGCCCGTAATTTTTCCCTTGCATGCAGTACGGCTGGTTTATTAACATTAATCGGATTATCCGAATTTTCGATTATCCGAACTACCCTTGGTCCCAATTAGGGTCAACCGGGGTAATTATGAAACTGCCTGACATCGAGGTAATTATGAAACACCTCACAAAAAGGTGCTTTAAATTTTGATAATGACCCATACATTTGCCCATGTCTTTATCTTTCACATAAGAGTCAAACTAGAGCAAAATATGTTTTCTAAAGCTTTTTTAAAGAAAGGGGTAGCTAATGTTCCAAAGATAACAAAAACACTTCCGAAAAACTTTCAACCTTTAACTCAAAACTTTCTTTCCCATTTTTTAACCACTTGACTTATCTTAATTCTGCGAAAAGGATTCGCTTAGTCAAACTGTAGGTTACATTCTGTGGCTTTGTCAACTTGGTATGGTCGCAAATCGGCCAATAGGAAGGGGTTCATTTTTGCCCCATGATTCTACGATTTCTGGGTAATTATGAAACAGGTTACCGACATGCTGGCACACTTACAACCAGCCTAATTCTCCATGCACGTGACTAAAAATGGTGAGGTATTACGGTACTTACCCAAGGGTAAGAGATTTTCTTCAGTTGCTTTAACCCAAGCTTTAGGTGAGATGGAAAAAGGAACGATTTTCAACAATGCATCAACTAAATTTTGGATTAACAAAGCCTGCTAGTGAGGAAATCCAGAAAACTGCTCACAGGTCATGCTGGAAGCAGACCTGTGATTTCAGATAATGATGAAACTGAACTTGCTACTATGGCAAAATAGGGCATTAAAATTGTTCCAGCATTCGTAATCAACAATAACATCGCAAATCTCTAAGATTGGTTTGCCTCATTTACTCGGTGTCATATCTGGACAACGCACATCAGTAAGCAATCAAAGATCCGTTCATTATATACGATTTTTTTTTTTATTGGAAACTGAAAAGTGAGAAATTAGAAAGTTTAAATTGACCGAATGTATTTGGAATCTGTATGAAACCGGACCATAGGTACCACAGTAAATTCACAGATGATAAAGAAAGTTCTACTATAAGGCAAGTAGAGCAAGTTTCTTGCCAAGTTTCTTGAAAATAAATACTGGTTGTCAGTGAAAGATAAAATTGAATTTGTGTCCCGCACAACTATTGTATTAACCTGTGAACACAACTGGTTTAAATCCATTCACCATGTTAACAATGTTGAAGTGCGTGAACTGTATAACATAATCCATAAATGCAGAAATTAACTATTTTCTGTTTTGTACGTACCCGTTCCTAGCTATTAGAATCCTTTTGTGATTCCTAATATTGTATGCTACTACAGACATGTAATTGTGAATCGTGCATCACAATTTAGTGTCCTTTATTGTCATTAAACTGGATGCCAAGGATAGGATACAATTGTTTTGGATGGTAGTTTCTACCGTATTTATATACAGGCCACAGACCACTTTTTTTTCCCCACTGAAGGCTATAATGGTGTATGTAACATTTCAACTAGACTCTGCTACTAACCCTGAGGGGGTAACAGACATCTAACCATTGAAAAAACATTAAACTGACACGGTGTTTCATTTTTACCCCGCCTGTTTCAAAATTACCCAGAGGTGTTTCATATTTGCCCCAATTCTGGGGTAAACATGAAACACCAGTTTTTTTCATTTTGCAGCTTATGAAATGTACTTCCTGGTCTGATACTCTAGGGTTGTGAACACATTGGGGGACACTACTTTACTGCCAAAAGTCATGAAATTACCAAGCATAGTTGAGGAGCTACACATAGATTGCAGATTTTTGTTTCATAATTACCCCGGTTGACCCTAGTTCGGATAATCAAGGTTTTACTGTACGATCGAAAAATATGCCATTGATAAATACTCTGGATATCTCTGGTGTTGTAACATTAATTTGCGACAAGCTATGGTGTCAAGAGTTGACTATTGCTAATGTTCATCCACCATGTCCTGGTTGTTGTTTATCCACCCCCCCCCCCCTTCACCGAGGTTCTTTGACAATGCCTGTAATATGAGCACAGTCACTCAAGTGTGTTCGATGTAGTCTTATCATGGTAATGCAATCCGAAGGTGTCACACTTATGGGTGTAGTTCACCCCAGTAGTTGAAGCCCGTACCACTCGTGCTTCGACGTCAAGACTACTGTTCTCGTTTTTGGATTTATTTATTTATTTAGGGCTTAAATCTGTAGTGGAACAGTTTATAATCCTAACCCCTTTCAACAAAATGGACAAAGTCAGCTAGTAACTAAAAGGGAAGTATTTTCCGATAGTGAAAACGTAATTTTAACGATGAAATTAGTTTGTATCCCAGAATACCATATTGAGATGCCATCTTGGCTAAATGAGCAATGCTGGTCATTACTAAACACATTGAATGCCCAAGTTGAATTGTTGAATGTACTCCTGGCCCAATTCTTTCCTATATTATTGTTATGTCTGGATTCTTATAAACATTAAAATTTATGCCCTAAGGGCATTATTCCCTAGAACCTAAATATGACGAGTTAACTCTTCAAGTGGGCTGGAGCGTATTCGTAACACTAGAAGCGCTGGAGCTGAATGGAGCTTTTTTGTACCGCATGAATTTACGTGAAATTCTAATAATAATTTGTCACGATAGCAACAGGTCTGGCAAAGACCCTAGGACAACAAACAGCCAGCCTAAATTACAAATAGAGGACAGTCACATATAATGATACTGATTGGCCATGGGAAGGTGGGAGGATTAGGTATTGGGACACGAATGCCTTACCACCAAGGTTAGACCTGCCAGGGACTCTACGGTCCCCCGATGGCATCGCCAAACGTGTTGGACCTTTCTAAGAATTTTATTAAAAATACTTTTATATGCCAACAAAAATGTATACTAACTGAAATTTTAGCAGTCCCTTGTCTAGATGCAATCTCCCCCTCGAGAAAACTCTTTGGCTACCCTGCCAGCCTCGTAGCTTATCCTACTGCGCTTCTGTGATTCAGCTCTCCTATAAAAGCACCATCTGGTTACATCTTTCTTCTCTAGCCTTAGGCCTACTGGCAACCCCTTCCCGTTCATTTTGACCACTCGACCTGGTCATCACAACTTCTTAACAACCCTACCCGTATCACCGAAGCACTGAAATAATGCTGGTGTGACTGTCATCCCCTGCCGTTCTGGATCTCGCCCTGGCGGTGCGAACACACAATTTGGGAGCATCACGTTCGTCATGCTTTTCTGTGCCATCCTGTGGTTTTTGTGTTTTTTCCTGATTTTATGGTCAATTTTGGCATAAAAACATTCCGTTTTATGTGATATTTTATCCTTTTGTGTGCTTTTCGGGCCCGCTTGATCGTTGAATTCGTTCTAAAATCTCGTTTGACAGCCAGCTTTGTCGGTGCTTGCATATCTCCCTACTTTTTTTTTTACTGCTGCTGTACTTGTATTGTGTTTTTTAAGTTTAGGTTGTGAAGTTATCATGATCTTCTGGTTTGATCCAGATTTCCTGTGTTTTCGGGTTTAACAAGGACAGTTTACTGAAATCGTCCTTGGTTTTGTAGTGTTTTTAATTTTGTTTCGGAAAGCCAAATTGATTAGGCCTATTTCTGGTACCGGTGATCGACTGTTTCGTGGTTTAGCTCAACTCACCCCCATTTGGACAAAGTCAGCTAGTAACTAAAGAGAAGTATTTTCGGATAGTACTAAAAACGTTATTTTAAAGATAAAATTAGTTTTTAGTTATCCTTAAATACTTACCTTTAGTGTCAACCCACCCATTTTCCACACTCTGGTTGAACAGAAGAGTTCTTCTTCTAGAAGATTGTGAGATTGGGTGGCGCTGCATGTTGGATGGTTAGCTATGGAATCCTATCAAATTGAAAATTACAGTCTTTGAGCATTGAGCATAAATAAACAATATTTAGCTAGTAACTAAAGGTAAGTATTTTAGGATAAGTAAAATCTAATCTTATCTTTAAAATAACGTTTCTGCCGGTTGTAAGTATGAAGAGCACCCTACTGATATCCGCTAGTTCGTGGTCCAAGCCAGCACTCTACGCAGCAGATAATTAAAATACATTGCTTCATGACCATAATTTTTATTCATTGTAATTTTAATGTAATATATTTTTATATACTTATTTAAAAGACCAACCCTCACATTCACTACGTTGGATTTCTGATTTGCACGTTTTCAGTGTTGACCCTTGTGTCTGGGCTGTACAAAGGCAATCTTCTATGGATGGTACAGTTAAGTTCTGTGTTACAATCATCTAATTCTTTAAATACCAAAAGGTAAAAGAGATGGCAAATAAAGTTTTGCATTGAGTAAATAAAAAAAAATCTTTGCACATCGTAGAAGAATTAGTTTGGCAGGTGCTGACTCATTTGTTGACTTGGGCACCTGCTTCTGTACCGCTACCGGCCGGTGCTCAGCTCCGGTACCGGCTCTATTCTGTCCCTAATCTCGCTATAATCTTTTGTGTAACCTATTTTCCTGAGGTTCATATTGGCTTCATCTTATTTGCATAGCTGTGGTAAACTCTCGTACGAAATACACTTGTTTTACTTTTTAAGCCTTTCTTTTTCTTTGCTTTTAGAACTGTGAGAAGCGGAAGTTAGATAGTCTGGATTCTTTACTACTTCCGATTGTAACATCTGCAACGTCAACTGAAGAGAAGCCGCCTGTAACGCTGGATGTGAAACAGGAAGACGAAGATAAGCCCAAGAATTGTGAAGTAGTGTTAAAGCATGTAGTGAAACCGCAGCCACCTTTGGATAGTGCCAACACAAGGATAATAAACCAAAAAATTGAAAAGAGCCTTAAAACTTTGTTTAGTGCAGACAAAATTCCATTTGAGCGGTACTTGAGTCCTGTCACCTATTGTAAATTAAAGACCAATTCTGCACCCTCTAAGCCATTAGAAAAGTTTAAAATAGAATCTTCCATTCTGCTGAATTCCACGAAAACTTGTTCTCTCGGGGATCGAAATGTGGTCTCCAATTTATTTGACAGTGCTAATGTCCAAAAAAGTGAAGCTAGTCCCTGTGAGTTGAAGGTTGATAAAAAGTGTAATGGAGAACTTCAGAAATGTGCGGCTTCATTGATGGATGAAATTGCATTTTCATCTAAACTTCAACAGAATGGTAGGCCTACATCACCAAGTATTAACAAAGCATTTAGTGTTCCATTAGAGCCGCCCCATACTCCGCCTCGTTGTATGCCAGAATCATCCCCTACGCATTTGTCTTCTGTCACTACTTCTCCATCCCCCTCAGTCTCCAGCTGTTCACCAAGTAGTCAGAAACGATCCCCGGACAAATTGTCGCACAATCGCAACATTCATAAACGAAGAAGTTTGGTGTCGTTCAAAGGTAAGGATATCCACTCTTGATGACATTTCAAGTTAGGCATTTCGTTTTAAGCACGCATTTCATTTCTGGGCTACTGTATTGTTGATGTTATATGAATAATAAGTAACTCTTGTAGCATCCATTAACATTATTATATTTTATTACCTTTACCAGTTAATAATTCCTTTTTTAAAACACACCTGTAGCGTATTAAAGCGGTAGCCTAGACGTACACATTTTTGGGCTATTTGTGGCGTACTCTTGTAGCTTCCATTAAAATTTGTATTCTCTATTGATCCAACCAAACGATCACAATACCAGGGGTCAAAATATTCTGATGCGCAGGGGCAAATTGCACTCTTAAATCGCACTTTGCACTCCAGAATTGGAGTGCAAAGTTGAAAAGTTGAATTTTTTGTAACTTGCGGTTTGCGGCATTTTAAATAGCTTGGAATTAGATTTCCTGTGACACCATTCCTTCCAAAGAAGTTAAACTCCATTTTTTACTACATTTGGTTAAACTATGTGTATAGGTTTTTGTGTTGAATAGTGAAGTTAACCCTTTTGAGTCCAAGCCATTTTTTCAATTCGCGAGCGAGAAAGGCCATGGCCGCAACATGGATGCCATGAACAAGTTGTATGCCTCACGAAAATAAATTGTACTAAAAAAAACTATGCGGTCTTGGCGTGTAAAAATTCGCAGACGCAATAATTATATTGTAAATTATTGAACAGAAATATAATTGGGACCATCGTTCTACGTTTTCTTTATTTAAAAAAATCCTAAAGTTCGACTGTGTAAACGGCACTAACGAAAGTTTCAACTTACAGTACTCGGACTGATAACATCCACTCAATATTCTTCTGTCACAACGCCTGTTATTACTTCCGAAATCATTATTTCATGTTTTATTATCGTAAAAATAGTTTAAAGTTGCTTTATTCCCCCAATATTTACGATCGCTGAAAGCTCACTACCATTTCGTCCTGAGCGGCCATATTGACCGGCTGCCCGCAAGCGAACGCACTCCTGCTAGCGTCAATGGATACATACGACCTTGACTCGCTTCGCGTGACGTCACGAATGAACGGCCGACGAGTCACGTGCCGCGAACAAACCAATCAGCGCACGCGATAACACGTGATCGGGAAGAATTTGAACAAGGGCCGTTGAAACAGCACTTTTCATTCGAGGAATACAGGCAGTGACGTTGGAGTTGATGACATCATTTTTCGCGGCTAGAAATTGGGAATCCCCTCTCTCGAACGCGCTCATGATGGCGGCTGCACGTTGTGTAGTTCTGGAGATATGATCGTTTGAACCGAGGGCTGTTTTCAGCAAACAAACGCAATTTTCACGTCGATTTTGGCGACGATGCCAACAATAACATCGACTTAAGGTAATATAGAGATGATTTGAATTAACAAATCGAAATTACAGTAAACAAATGATGGAGTTCTTTACGGTGAAAAATTACAATATTTTCCGAGACTTTATGTCCAACTTGATTAACACTCATCTTCACCAAGTTAAGATATTAGATCTTTTAAAAACTCGATATGTTGTGAAGCAACATATATAGGAGAGACCAGAAAAGGGATCCATACGAGAGTAAAACAACACCATGCGGACGTACGAAACAAAGTTGAAACCAGCAGCATAGCCACCCACTGCATGGAGACGAAGCATCCGATTGACTGGAAAAATACCGAGACGCTCCTAATTTCTATCAACAGAAGTGACGCACATCTACGAGGACTAGAGTCCCTCGCTATTGTTGAGCACACCAGAAAGCACAAGAAATTAATGAATTTACAAGGGCCATCAAATCCCACCATTAGCCATTTAATA
>JAHWFP010192014.1:7379-22848 GCA_023313725.1 Lithobius niger | reverse complement strand
ATTTAATGTTGCACAAAACAACATTTAGGCTACTCTCACCTTAAACAAATCGCTGTTAACATCATTAACAAATCTCTATGATAACGATTTTAAAAGATTTTTGAACGTAACTTTCCAACAATGGGGTTGGTGACAAGTTAATCACTCCATTAATTGCTATATCATCCGTTTAGCTATAGATACTGCCGTCAAACAAACTGGCCAGCCTATAAGGCTAATAACAAAGTGTATTTCACTGGGATATTAGGCTTTATCACCCAGTTTCGACGATCTCAGTACTAGACAACAATGCTTGTAACAATGCAACAAGCTTGATACCGTCATCCCATGCCCGTAAGACTGAGATGTCCTCTATGACTGAGATCGACAATGTCTCTTTGTTGTTAAACTTAGTTGAGGCTGCGTCAATGGGCCAGCACGCACACAACAAAGAACGAATCGTGCTGACGTTCTGTTGCTCAGAAAGTTTCGCAATGCGACTGTGCGTGCAACAATTATCTACACAAAAACTGCACTATTACTGCTTGTTGCCGAAGTGCCCTTTTACCGTTCATGCCGCGGAAACTCAACGACGAATAGCTTTTTCATACAATTTCTTTAAAAAATTTTAGAAAAGTTGGCTGAAGGGGCAATTCGTCGTTGAGTTTCCGTGGCATGGACACTTCGGAATCGAGTAACAATCCAGAAACACAAGCAGAGAACCTTTGTTGGCTAACAGGAGTAGCTTCGTTGAGTAGCTTATTGCTTGTGCGACGATGAATGCCTTCGGATTCTTGAACAGTGATGCTGTACGAACAACAACAAACGTGTAATTGCAGGACGGAGGGCCAAATGGGTTAGAATATTTATTAATAAATAAACGTGTATTCAATGTATTATAATTTTGGTTTAGGTTTAATTCAAATTAAAAACTACACATTTAAGAGATAAATTCAATATAATGAAAATAATGAAGGTTGGCTAGGAGGCAACCTTCATCGGGTAGGGTGAGAGCCTATCGAGTATCGACCAACAATATCAGAGTGAACGGAATAATAGTAAATAACCTATTCCTTGCTTATTTCGTTTATTGGGACAAGCAGACAAGCATCTATATTGGCGTGAATGCCCAATGGTTAGAAGGCAATCATCATCGGGTAGGGTGAGAGCTATCCAACAAAATAGTTATCAGACTGATGAGGAAACAGTGTAAAACGGGAAATAGGCCATTCCTAGCTTATACATACTGTATTTACATTTTAGTACTGTAACTTCATTTCCTCCATACGACAAGCAGACACGCATGCATCATATTATTTTTAGTGGAATCAGCACGAAAGAAGAAAATCCTAATGCCGATTTTTCTCTTTAGTGAACAATGATGAAGTGCAGTAACAATGACAGTGAATGCGCTTTTCAATTGTTAAGCGACTTGGTTAAGCGCTTTCCCCGGACTGAGCTCAATAATGACTCGACCCCTGCGGGGCCTCGACTTTGCTGCAATAAACAATATTTTCCACCGGAATATCAGAGTAACAACCAATATTTCTTTTACTGACCTATCAAGATAATAACCAACATCTTTTCACTGGCTTATCAGGCTAAGAAAAAAGACTTCTTTCTAATTGCCGTGGTGTGATGGGCGCGTTTTCCTAAGTTAAACAACGCAGGAAGGTTTTTTCTATTGGCCTAGAAATCGCATTTGAGTAATCGCTCAAACTGCATCGAAA
This sequence comes from Lithobius niger, assembly GCA_023313725.1. NCBI lineage: Eukaryota > Metazoa > Arthropoda > Chilopoda > Lithobiomorpha > Lithobiidae > Lithobius > Lithobius niger. Next base: position 21,139 of record JAHWFP010192014.1, on the reverse strand, counting down.
CAATGATTTACTCAGATGTAGTAACGAACTGTATAGAACAAATTAGGGTAACGCACATTGATAAATCAGTTTAAGCAACTGCAGGGAACGGTGTATACCCGTTTCGCCGGAAATTAAGCCCTGATTACAATTCGGCGAAGGGGGAATTCCCCTTTCACCGAATCCCGTTTCGCCGACAGAATATTCTTTAAAAATGTAACACTGGAGAAGTTAAAGATGCATTCGTAATTGGAAAGACGCGGTGATTAGTTGCGGTTTTTTTTATGTTAGGCCTATATGATTAGACGCAGCTACCGCGGCAGACTGAGCGAGGTATGTACTTTGAAAAAAAAATTCGGCGAAACGTGATTCGGCGGCAGGATTAGACGAAACCATAATACACTCTACCGAACAAGCGTAATAGTGTTTATGAAGCTATCAGACATAGAAGCCAATTTTGTCTTTGTACACGAAGAAAAAATGTTTAGCCCTCATTTTAAGTATAGCAGTGTAAACAGCAATTCTGTATTTTAACTAACGTGTACAGCTAAAATAATTATGGTTCCTCACTACCTCTTCCCACCCGCGCCTTCACTTTCTACAAGCTCTTTCCTCGCAAAGCCATTCCCATACGTAAGTCGTTTGGGCAAAGTTCACAAAAGTTTCCTACTAAATTTCGTTCGAATCGGTCCACGTATTCCAATAGCTCAACTTTAGACGTACCAAAATTTCCTTTCGTTTCGCTTTGGACGTCCTCCTTGCGGCGCCCCCTCCCCCCACCACTGGCTTTCAATGCAAACCTCTAGTGATTTGGCTTAAATTCAAAGAATAGGCTACTCCTACTAGGTTTTCGAATCGTCGACGCAGTGCTAAACCATCAAGCTAAAACTTGGTGAATTATGTTAAGGCGTCCTTCGGGTGCCCGCCCCCCCCCCCCCCCTGCCACACCCAACCCTATCCCACTGTGTTCATAGCAGTGTAAGTCAAGGCCTATACCAACTTTAGTTCGAAATGGTTCATGCGTTTGACTGTATAGGCTAATCGCAAAACAGACAGACAAACACATAAGAAAATCGCAAACCATCCAATTAAAACATTCAATTATTCGGTCAAATATTACGCACGAAAACGGCAGAATGCAAGATGGCCTTAACCTATTTTCATGTGTTAACACCTATTTTCATTGAGCAGTATAGAAAAACAATTGCGGTCAAAACTTCCATGGCACTTATAGTAATATAGTTTAGGGCACGACAAACCTATGGAATTCTTGTCAATACTATTTTTGTAGCCCTTAGCTGTCCGAATGATAGCAACGAACTGCGCGTTCAAGGAATAAAGAGTTGTTCAAGTCAAAATTAAAATAAAATTCATCACGTTTATCGTTTCGTTCAGTTATTTTGACTTTTCAGGTACGTAATTATCCAGAGCATTACGGCACTGAGTATGTGTACAATTAAACGCATATAATTAAACAAGGCGTTCAAAGATTTTTTTCCCTTCTAATTAACCAGTGTTATTTTTTAATTTTAAGTCACTTGAAAGGAAAGCGCCATGCACGACCAGCGTACGTCGCAGCAGCTTGCATTGCCATTTACTATGTGCCTCATTTTTTCATTATTTCCGATTGGTCTGCAGAATGCGATAGGGGATGTGTGGCACTCGGAGATAAAACCACCACAGAACATTTCAATTACACCCCAATTTCGCGCAAACTGGTTGTATTCATCGCTTCGATTGGGTGTCATAATCGAATATCCTGTGACACCCTTCATCGCGATAAGACTTCAGCTAATAAATGCTATCGAATTACGTCATTGTTATTAAAAGAAGGTTCGATACTCGCAGTAATGACGCTCGTGTATAGAGAGAAGTGTGGCATTTAATGAATGGGGAGGGGAGCCATGAATTAATATTCCCTTTTTTAAAGAAATAGTTTTATTTAACCTTAGCATTCAATAGCGACAGTAAACCAATACGAAACAGTACAAGAAGTGTGTCCACATATATTACGCTTTTATCTAGTCTATAGGAGCCACCTGGACTTTGGAGCAAGACATATTAAGTTAGGCGCGTTCGCGTAACGACTCGCCTTTACATTCTCGTAGCTAGAATTTAATCACGATGGCAAAGGTGTCATTGCCATGGTAACGACGCTACCCGGATTAGCTAAATTCTACATCGGTTGAGCAAATGTTTGATGTCTTACAATCCATGACAATAAGATAATGAATTCCTCCCGATGAAACAGTTTTCCCAGTCGCTTCTGAACTCACATTATTGACAGTTTTAGTTGCGAGCCGCCAGAGCTAACACCGCCGCCATGTTGGAATTTCAGATGATTACAAACGAGGATGCAAAGGCGAGTGGTTGCATAAACGTACCCTAAGCAGAGTAGCCAACAAGTGCACTTTTTCTGGCGTTGCCTCGAGTACAAAGAGCTATATACAAAACAACATACGCGCAAACATTAAAACATAGCTTCAGTAACTTATTCACATTGCACTACGAAAGCATTAAAACACAATTTAAAAATCAAATCGTATTTCGTTAGACATTCGTTTGCCATGGAGGGTTTTTTACACCATGCCTAAATTTAGATTCTTGCTAAATTTTGTGAAAAAATCTTAATGGGAAACCAACCCTCAATATAAACAGCAAGACGAAACGCCTACTCGGCACAAATACATGTGTAAAATTAAGCGGAATCTTCGTTTTAGGAGAACAGAAAATTTCTGAAATGTTTGTAAGAAAGTTTTCACAAGGAAATTTTCTTATTGGCCGAAGAAGCTCAAAGCTTCTACGAGGGTAACAATTATGAAGAACATCAACATCAACAGTATTGTGGATCACCATTCGGAATGCCTCGTCGTTAAACAATGTAGGGTTAAAAGCAGTAGTTACTCTAGTTTTACAAAAGTGTGTTGGCCAGTGTTACGAAGCGTACTTACTTGTGTTTCTGTGAGGCTGAGGCTTTGAGCCAGGTGTTTCCTTTCTGCCCCGACCACGTAATGGTTCTTCTCGAACGCGTGTTCCAGCTTGAGAAGCTGCGACGGAGAGAACGCTGTCCGGATCCGCTTGGGTTTCCGGAACGGTTGCAAAAGGAACGCCGGCGTATCCGGACCTGAAGAGAGAAATAGATTTTAAGTAAATGTGACTTACACAGCCTATATCGCATTGTTAAATCTATCCAAATCCAAAAACTAGTAGGCCTATGAGAACAGTTTTAGCATTTCAACCAAGAAAGGCCCAGAGATTATACTTCCTTGCCAGTCATCTTGACACATTGCGTCCTTGTTTTTAGTTTCTTTGACGCATTGCTTCCACATTCGATGATAATAATGTATACAACTAAGATCGTATAGTTTTGTTTGCTTGTGCTGTGTGCGTGCGTCCGCAGTGGGAATCTCGATAATATTTGTTCTATTGAAGTCCACAGTGGGAATCTCATACAATCTTAATTCTTTAGTTTGTTAGTGTGTAGGAATCTCGATACTTTTAATTCTTTTGTCTGTTTGTGCGTCTTTCAAACTGAATTGTCTGTATAAGTAATGATTCAAACTGTGTTTTCAACAAAGATGCACAGTACTGATGACGTCATAATATTTTCATGCAAACGGGATCTAGGTCTCTATGTCTCTTAACCCTGGATATATAGAAATCTAATGAAAGTGTGGGCAACACTGTTAACGGGAAATTACAACAATGCTCTATAAAACCGGCCATATACGGTGGGCTTTCCTATATAGTCAGTATAAATGAAAAAAAAAACCTATCAAAGGTCTGAAAATGCCAATGAAACACCTCCACGAAGGAAAGTATAACAACCGCAAGAAAAATAAAATTCGGTCCCATCGCAAAGGTGAAATCGAACCATAGTTCAATATTTCCATAATACCACGAAATAAGTCTTATACGTAGGCTAACTCAATGTGCCTTGCTGTGTTTGATGCGGGGTTGGGGAAAGAAGCAACTCGTACGGTGTGTTTGAGCAAAAGTGAGTGGTTGCATCTATAGTATACGTCAGACTGATTATATTTGTTTACTCTTTTTGTTGAAATAACCAAATCCCCGTAAAACATCGAAACACAGGACACCGAAACATTAAACACCGAAATACAGGACGCTAATGAATTATATTTCCCATAACTACGTGGAAATAGTGTTCGACACGTAGTACCTCTGCCCTCTCATACAATGTTATATGGCCTACAGTACACAATTACTACCATTGTTAAAGTATCACTTCTCAATACTACCCGTACAGAAAGTACGCATTGGACAAACCAACGTAAAAAGTTTCACACATGGCCCAGAAATTTATGTCAGTGTGATCACTTCTATTTACAGATAATTTCAATCACTCTTGACTATACGTCATAACTATTAAATTAAAGAGGGACTATCACTGAATTGGACCATTCGTTCGTGACCCTATTTGTGAAGTAACAAATGTTTGAGGCTCATAACAAGCAAAGCATAAAGAACAAATTAAATCAGTATACACAATTTGCTGTGTAAGTTGCTGTGCACTACCACTACACTGAAAATCACACCGTTCAATAAAAAGCAACCAAGATTCGGCAATCCTTTATTAAGGCCGTGTGAAAATGAAATGAAGTGTGAAACCTTAATTTTAAGGCAAAAATGGCTTATAACATTCATCGTACTCTGCTTTTGGTTTCCCTTGTCATCTCCCCCTCCTTTGCACTAACTTTCCCGACCATATCGCTCTGTTTATCAGAAAAGTTAGTACGGTTGTATTCATTTCGTAGGTGCAAATAAGATAGATTTGCACAACCAACAATTATCGCAGCAATGTTTAAATTTCCCATTTAAGTAACCATCATTATTTATGGGAGGGTGGGGGGAGGCGGACGGAGGAAATACAAATGTGATCACCGAATAATCGAAAACAATCTGATCCACCCCACGTAAGGACCAAAGTAAACCTTGCTGCCCTCTTCCCTCCCCCCCCCCCCTCCCCAAAAAAAATAAGACAGTAAGATATTGCTATGCTTAACAGTAAGTTATTGTTAAGTCAGTCATATTAGAATAGCGTTCAATAGGCCCTGGTCCTTGCTAATACTGCATTTTACGCTATATGGGTGCACGGGTATAGCTGCGAGCTGTGGGGCGTCAGATTCGATTGGCGTCCTGGTCCCAGCTGTACATGTCTGGCTTCGTACAGACCCAGGTTCGATCCTGGCGATGGAAAATGTATATGTACGGGTTTGTCTCCGATTGTTTCCCGCCCGTTGCACGAGGGTTTCCTCCTGGTACTTTGGTTCCCTCCTTCATGCGACAAAAAACAACTGAATAATGGTGGTATACTTCTTCCACTTAACACCTGCCTCTTGGGTCTTTGGGTGGGAGGATGCCCCCCCCCCCCCTGCATCGTCGCTTTATATTTCTTTCTATTTCTATAAAAACTGGAACGCACTTCAGTGGTTCGATATCTAGGTGAAATTAAAATTTCTCCAACAAGTTGAACTACAAGAACCAGAATGTTGCAGTCGCATTAAAATATAGCGTTCAAAAGATGCTAGGCCTTGTTTTTACCAACACTATAAAAGTTGAAAGTTAGGTTCATTGGCTTGATCTCAAGGTGAGAGCAAAGAGCCCCAGCAACAACAACAACACAACAACAAAAATAACAGCAACAACAACAACAACACATGGCCATGGTGAGGAGGCCAGACAGTTCGAATGATGCCATGAAAACTGTTAATGCAGTGAAATATTTATGACACGGTTCCCATGTACCAAATTTCGTTGGTCTGTGTCAATTCTTAAAGAAACTATAGGATTACAAAGTTTGAGGTTTAACATGGAAATTCATGCGGAGGATTACACAAGGACCGTAAAGCAAACCTTGATAGAATAAACAATACAAAATAATAGATGCAAGAAGAAAAGGTGAAATCTTGTACCATATGCCACTCAGTAAAGGTTAATGCCCGAAAACCGCGGGCCATTCGGAAACAATGCACAAGGGCGCGCAGCGTCCGCTGGCGATTGTTTCCGAATGGCCCAAGGTTGAGGGCTCTAACCGACTGAATATCCCGCTCGCGTTAACAATTGAACAGCGTATTCCTTGACAATGTCATTGCTCGTGCAACAATGTCTATCGCGCCGTTCCAAAAAGTCTATTGTAAAACTATCTCTTAAAATTTTTTAAGAGAAGTTGTTTGAAGGGATTAGTTGTCGTCGAGTTTTCGTTGCATGAACGGTGATGGGGCATTCGAAATCTAGCAACAATGCATAAACAATGTCTGGTTACACGATGTCTCAAGAGTTCTACTGTTACAATACTGTGATGGGGAAATATCTCATTTCCAACAACTTTGCTCTGGACATATAAATTTTAAATAGAAGTTGTCTGACGGGGCTGTTCGTCGGTGAGTTTTCGCTGCTTGAAGGGTGATGGGGTATTCCGGAATCAAGCCAGAATCAAATTACATTGCGCTGCAAAGTAAAGCTAATAGTTACGCACACGCCACCACCGAGTGTAGCCTAGTAGGCTAGATGTAACACGTCCGTATTAATGGTAGGTCTATCCTGAAGGGGGAAATCCGCCTCTGGCAATATACTTACAAATAAAAATAAAAATAAAAATATATAAACATTAATATAAATCCGCCTCTGCCAATGGGCCCGTGACGCCAATTTAGCTAGTAGTAGGCTAGCTGTAATGTACATGTTATTGACTGGTAGCAGCGTAACTAACGGGTGAGGCGTTAGGGGGGGGGGGGGTGTCGGGGTATCAGGGAAAGTGCCTTCCAAGAACGAGGCAAGGGGACGTAAAGAACCACGAAAAAAATTTTACGCATACAAATGCTCGCACCAATCGTAGTTCTATCGTATGCCTGTCAATATAGTTTAATTTTTGGATACTGATAGTAACAAAGATGTACCTGTATTTACATAAATAAAAATAAAAATTCGAAACCACTGTCAAGTAGAGCAGTAGCATTACAGCTACAACAATATTTCTTAATGTTTCGTTGATACTTCAATGATTTCAAAAGTGTGGGCCAATATCTAAGTAGTTATTGGCCCGTAGTTTTCAAAAAAGCATTGTTAGACCATTGTTGCTTCCGGGCCAATAACTCGGAAACCGGGTATTCATAATATATGGTTAATTCTCGAAAATTGTCCTCTGTCACTAGTTACATTCGATAACATTGAGCATATACGCAATTGGTGTTACAAAATCTCAATACAATACTCTATTGGAATTTCGGCTGACGCACGTCTATTATTAAGGATATTTTTGTTAAGGATATTTCTGAAATCCTTATCAATACAAACACGCTCAAAACCAAATCTTTAAATGCACATTCCTCCTGGTAGGCTTTCCTGTACGGCTCTTCTTTGCAACATTAGTTCAAACGTATGTAAATGTTGCAAGGCATGTTTCGAATTATTTCCCTTTTGCTACGTTCACTCCACCCTACGTAAATGTTTGAAAATTTATTTTGAGCAGGATGCTCGAAAATAGGAAGGTATGTTATTTTAATATGAACCAGATGTGAAAAAAAGTGTAAAAACTACTGTTAAATGCAGGCAGTAAAATGTACCGTACGGTATTTTACACAATTGTTCTGTTAGTCAATTCTAAGATAATTTTTTTATGAAACTACTAAGGCTGTAGTAAACCGATCCGAGCTGCCGATCCGATTCTCGCCGAGCAGAGCATGATCGGCAATGCTGGGTATTTACGACCATTTAGGGCCCCCGCGCACTGGGCTACCAAGTCGTACGGCCAGTGGTCGTCGCAGCCAAAAAACATGGCGATGTGCCACGCGGCCACGTGCGTTTTTTATTGATCACGTGGTGAAAAATTAACACGGAACAAGTATGGTCGCCCTTTGGTCGCCTGTACGCTCCGGGGTCCCAGTGGCCGCTGCGACTAACTGGCCGCGGCGGCCAAGTGCGTGATGCTATATATACCGTAAGCATTCTCGTTGGCCACAGCGACCTAATCGTGCGGCTTGGTTGCTTAGTGCGCGGGGGTTTACCGAGCCGAGCGGCACGACTTGCGTCTATAAACGCGACTATAAATGAACATGCGACGCCACATTGATAACAACTACCCCCACCCCCAAACCCCCGATGGCCCCCGAAATTCTTTTGAAGTACTTTTTAAGACAAACTTTGAACTGACGGCACCTTTTTTTCTTGAGTGTGGGGGAGGGGGGAATTTGGGTTTATTTTGAGCATATTTCACTGTCGCTTCACCGTATTAATTTAAATTATTAAAAAAAAAATTTTTAGAACAAGATGTCCGGTCATAAGGTGGCCTGATACAACAGGCTATATATAGTAGAAAGATTTGTTGTTCTCGAAGCATGTTTGGTATTTAGGGAGTGTTGATTAATAAAGGAGCTCGGTTCTGCTCTGCAGCACTGATTGGCTCGGTTCTACTCGGTGTACCGGGGATTTTTTTAGTGCTCGGCTCGGGATCGACTCGGCAGGAAAAAATATGCTGGGTACAGCCTTACAGAAGCGTTTTTGTTGGTTTCTACATTGCCATAGATATTTTTAAAGTCTGCCGGACCAGTATATGTGAAAAACAAATGTCAGTAAAACTGTTAGCACCATGACTTAACATTAGTTTTTTCTTCCTCTCGCTCAATGGAAAGGTCGGTTTTGTATGAATCCTTACATCGGGCTTATGATGATGTAGAAATTATGTTTAAATTGAATAAGAATTCATGATGGAACTTTTTTTTTCACGTTACAACCGCTTATACGTACACGGTTTTTTGCCTTATAAGCTGTTATTCTCTCGTACAAAACGAACACTTAAAGCTAGTCATTTTGTTGCCATTCATTAAATTGTGAAGAAACAAATATTTATTTTGCTTTCATCGTATGCCTCATTCAATTTTCCACTTTCTCCACGTGTTGAATACCACATATTACCTTCAATTAAATGAAAGACGTCGGCTCCTGCAGGCTTCTCTGCACAGTAATTACAGGCCTGCTGGGAATCCTGCCAAAACTTTCCCAAGGTTAATTTTTTCACTTTATGACGATCTTGGTTTCTTCGAAAGTTGGTTGAAGTTGTTATTTAAAAAGCTATGGAAAAGACCTGCTCTTCTCCTAACATTCTAGACAAACTTTAAGTACTAATGAATAATTTAAATAATTTCACTTGAGAAATAATGCTGTTGTATGGTGCATGCCAATCTTTGTGCATACATCACTGCATACTTTGTTTTATGGTGTTGATTGCTAAATGGCTGAAGCAACCGAAAGCGTTGGAAGAACTGAAGTTTTTGAAGACATATACGCACAGACAAAAGAAAAGCCTGTTTTGATCGGTAAAAGATATGGAAATATTCTACAACAGTGTCGTTTTGGCGGGTTCTTCTCGTTAATGTCTAACTGCTATTTATCCTTTACAAATTCTAGTGAGAGGACATTTTGCGATAATTTCGGTGTTCATTTGTTTTAAGAATGGACGGTTGGTGAGATCTTACAACAAAGACACAAAATCTGTCCTGATGAGCCAGTAAACTCTTTTGAACAAGTCATTTTTAATCGAAACAATTAACAATCTACCGTGTTAAAATAAAAATCCTATTTTAATTGTTCGAAGTGTATTTGACCAATGAGTCAGCAGACCGATGATATTGCACCATATCCCCAACTACCATATTATCATTGTTTTTTTTTGTTTTTGGAATTTACTTGTCAGTTAGAAAAATTATCGATAATAGCTAGACTTGTGATATTTTTAAGGATCACAAATCCCTCTAAACCGGATCTGAAGTGCCGTCAAATAAAAAGAGTGCAAACATTTTTTTTTTTTTTTGCATATGTATTCGCACAACCAACAACCATTCGCCAACTTTAAAACGACGTGGTACCCACAACCAAAACCCAAAGCCGTGAAAAAAAATTCCCACAATTTTCTACTGTTAAATTCTGACTTCCGATTCAAAATTGCTGCTCCTCACTTTGTGTTTCATCCGACACGTTAAAGAGACGCTTGACAGGGGGTCGATGAAGCGTACGTGATCGCAGTTAGAACCACAAACTTGGGGACTGCCAGTGTCGCAGATACCAGTGATCTATTTACCACTATAATGTTAAAAAAAAAAGCTCTAAAGCAGTAAACTATATCTGTTGAAACGCAGCCACTTAAAAAAATATATATATATTTATAACTGCATAGTAAAACAAGATGGAGACCTTGCACGTGAGATACGTGAGAAATTCCCGACGAGGGGTAAGTTCTGTATCAAAAGAGGTAGCGACCCCAGTTCTACAAAAAAATAGAGACCATTGCCTACCGGATAGCAACCATAGTTATACCAGCGAACAAGCAGCTAAAAAAATATGTCGGAACTGTTTCTCATAACCTTAGATTCAATAATTTTGGCATTCAGTATTTATGAAAAGCTGCACTGTCGTTCTTTGGTGTTTCCAACCTGCACTCGCAAACTTGATCCCCGTATAGAGTTTTGGGCTTTCAATTGACTTCTTTTTCGCATTGTATAAAAGCTAACTGGCAAGTTATAGTGGCATTTCAGTGTTTTTTTTTTTAATCGTGACTTTAAGGCTTGTGGTTGAGTTATTTTTTCACATTAAAAAATCACTTGTAATTTTTTGCAACATGACAATAGAGTGCAGTAAGTTCCAAAACGTTTACCTTTTCGGCCTAGCGGTTTTACCGTATGCACCTTTTGGTTTTTTTTTTCGCATCGTATGTTTATTAGGGAAACACAGGACGGAAAGCCGACAACTAACAAGAGTTAAATAAATACAGATGCAAACATATTTACGTTGCCTTTTGGACTTAAGTGTCAGATTGCCTGTGCGGGGAATCGAACCATGACCTTTGAAACCAAAGGCCGAGGTCCTACCACTGAGTCACACTGACACGGCCAAAAGGGAAAATGCTGCCTATGGACGTTGCCTTTTGACCGTGTTAGTATGGATCAGCGGTAGGACCTCGGCCTTTGGCTTCAAAGGTCGTGGGTTCCATTCCCCGCTCAGGCAATCTGACATATAAGTCCAAAAGGCAACATGAATAGGTTTGCATCTGTATTTATTTATTAGGGAAATTAGCTCCTATGTGTTGCACATTGATTTGCAACGGTCACTGAAAACAACTTCCGTAATGTGCAAATGTTATTTTGCATTGATGTGGTAAAAATAGAATGTTAGTACTGTGTATAGAGCCATTCAGGCATGCGCTTGTTTAATAATTCTAATGCGTGCTAAAGTGGAACTTGTAAATTTTGTAGTCCGTGGCAAAGTAAAAATGGAAAGTAAAATGTATTTTTTTTAATGCGTAAAAAAATGAAATAAAATAAAACGTAGGAATAACACCATATAAAACGTGGTCGAAAAGAGTAGTGTAAATTAAAAAAAAAATTAGGGTATTATATACGGAATGTAAACGCTGTGCACTGAGACCGACTCGAAGTAAAAAGTAAAAAATTAAAACAGTAAATTCAATTAGTATTTTAAAACGTTATTAACCGAAAAAAATTAATTTGCCTAATGTTTTGACAACTGCGGCAGGGTAGCGACTGACAGTAGACTGGTTGCGCCAGTTCGAATCCACTCGACGATGAACGGTTTCTTAAAAGTTTTCAGTCATTGTCTACTGTGCTATACGTTTTTCTAGGGTACATAATTTGCGAATTAGAAGGCGGGGGGGGGGGGGGGACGGCAACCGCGGTCGATGCGATAATGGTAGTACGGCAGCTGGAATTTAACACTGTTTATGGCACAGGGACTTGGTGTCGCGCGTCACACGACACACGATGTGTGTTACCAATTCCCTGTTGTCTAGTGATGCATTCTCCCAGCATCTGGTAGCTTGCGAGACGATCGGAGATGTTGCGTGACTCACTCCACGGATGGCGCCACCAGTATCGACGGAGCGTACTCAAAGCGTATGCGGCTTATAGGCTAGACCGCGCCAGTTTACCCAGCTTGGAGAGTCCGCGCTCGGTCCGCGCGTGTTCAAGTAACAGAATCTCTTGATTTTTACGCACTTCGGCTCTGCAGATCAAATTACTAGTAGACAACTATTGAGTTTGTTGTGGAACGGCGGGTGAAATGCCTGATAAAGGGGTTATAAAAAAAAAAAAAACATTTATTTTCCAATGGATGAAATGCTGTTTCCCTCAGGGACCTTCTGCTATCTACCAGTCGTTTCACTCAGTTGGACGCGTCTGAGCTATATAGCACAGCTATTTCCCGTGGTAAAGTATACACGAGCGAGATTCAGTTGACGTTCTTGCTCCCAAACCAATCCTCGAAGCAGACGACGCTTGGTTTTTCGAAACCAACAAAAAAGTTTGTGTCAACTAGCGAGTAGGTTTTTAACGAAATTAATGAATAATTATGAAATATCTCATCGCTCAATCTTTTCTGAACGTTCTTTACTGAAATGTACATTATTAAAACAAAACGACAAATTCTTACCATATTACCCAAGACGAGAGCAGCTGACATCGTTGCGTTGAAACCAAAACAATGGCGTGCTTTTAAGATGATCTCTTGTGACGGTGCTCTCCGTCTGATAACAAACGTTGCGATTTTCAGTCGCAGTGTCGATTGTACTGGTTGGTTGATGCACTTTAAAACAATTTAAACAATTAGAGCGGTCCGGTCTACGTTTGATGATGAGTACTCCTTCGCTTGTTAGTCCAATTTTGTGTCAATTCATCAGCAAAATCAAAAGCCAATGAGAAGCAAGAATATAGCGCGAAATGGGAGCAAAGACGTCAGACGCGTTTGAAGCAGCTCTCAAATCTCGCACGGTTCTCGCGGTAAAGCGTAATAGTAAGTGGGCCCACCCTATCAAGGCTATGTATAATCTAAGCTCCCTGGTTTCCCCGTTTTCATTTGACTCGAGACCACTTCCGGTGCTTTAATTCGATAATTAAATAATGTAGTCACAAGAGTAGTAAGAATTTTTGTGATCTAAGTTTCTTTAAGACGGAGTGCTAGGGTTTCGAAACGTGGCCCTTCTCATCAAATCAGGTTTTAGGACTTGAACCAATTGCAAACACATTTTTTCCCAACTTCTAGAAAATATTATAACAGTGTGCTCATGTCACTACTCTAATGACGAGATCCACGAGTATCCTCTGAGAACTCATATCAACTTTACTGCACGGAATTGAAATGAGCATGCGGGCAAAGGCAAAAGAAATAATTAGATACGAAATGATATATAGCTTATTATAATTATATTTTGAAACAAATCTACAATCTGCGTCCCAGTTATTTTAAAACATCGAAATATTGCCCCAGAGGAAAAAGAGAGGGAAAATGTGTAAACGAAAACCATATCTTGTTACTGATTCTGGCAACAAACAAATACGGCCTAAAAATATGTGAAGTGTATGCTCCACAAATTTGAAAGTACCAATGAAAGGGCAGGATCTTGAAAAAAAATGGTATAATTAAAACAAAAATAACGACATGGTTAGCTGTTCACCCTACATTTGATTGATTTTTTAGTGAAATTAAGGTAAAAAAAATGGAAAAACTATGCAGGCTGTTCCGTTATTTAAGTTTCTTTTGGGTTATTGTGTAGATTAATATCCCTGCCGCATACAAGTACCTGCTTCGTGGTGGTTTGTTTGTATAAACCTGGAGATAACGAATAAAAAAATGTGCACGTTCATTTCTCAATTTTCACTCCAATAATACAACACAGAAAAATATACCAAATCTACATCATTAAAATCGTACGATGTGCATACACGTCGAAGCAAGGCCACCCCCTTCTCCCCCCCCCC
>JAHWFP010192013.1:71463-88956 GCA_023313725.1 Lithobius niger | reverse complement strand
AAACAAACGAAGGGTTTGTAGCATCGAAGAAATACAAAGTTGCTTCCTTTTTTTGTGTATTGTTTCGAATTTCAATTTTGCCATTGTTGATCTTCAACTGATTGTTACATTGCTTTGATACGTTGATTTTATTGAGCGTGTATTATGTAAGCGGTGTGGCAAGGAACGTCGAGTGTTGTCGAGGTGGATGGTTTCCCATCCGACTTTACAGTTACTCCTGGAGTGTGTGTCTGGCATTGCAGCCAGGGCTAGGCTACAAGCGGTAGTAGACTATTGTGTGCGTGCAGGAGCTAGGTGGTAGGGGCAGGAGGTGTAATTTTGATTTCTATTGCTTGTGTACATCATAGCAGTGTGGCTGTTTGGTAATTGTGGTGTATTGCAAATTGATGTGTTTTGTTTTCTGACTTAATCTTGTAAAGAGCGTACGACTCTCGAATAAAGAATTTGAATTTTACTTGGATAGCATGTTAAATTCAAACTTTAGAAGACGGTTTATTTATATACATATATATAAAATACTTTGTGACCAATATGTGATGAAACATACGTTAAGACTAAAGCAGTGGGAAAAATCAACACGTTTTTTCATTAAAACTTTATCAACAAAACGAACTTTTCAATAAAATTTGTTATTATTAGTTAAAAATCAGCTGTTGACACCACCAGTTGCCGGATACGAGATACCGTCTCATTCATGAATATCGGGGTAATAAGCTTGGTTCCGGCTCAAAAATATCTGGTTCCGCCCAACAATATTTCGTGTGGTCTGCACACGCAAGTAAAGTCACGCAGACACCGGCCAAGCTACAACTGCTGCCAACAAATCCAAAAAAAAATCACGCATTTTCAGGCCTCAGAAATCCACTAGCCCTTTATTAAAGACGCAATTATTTTTACGTCAATCAAAATGGCCGCTTGCGGCGTGGTCTCCTTATCATATCAAAAACCAAAACTGGTAAAAGGGGCCGCTAAGTTCCGAATGGTTCGGCCCTTTAAAGGAGTGATATCAACACATCAAAACATTCGCCAAGTTAATCGCACCGCTTAATAGTTCGAAGGTTAAATGAAAACTAGAACATTGCTACTTTCATTGCATACATTTACAACGTTATTGAGGGTCAGATTTTGCATTGAAAGCAGCTTAGCTGGCATTCCTACACGAGTTAATTTTTGTCAGGTGGGTCATTGCTCTCGATTTCAGCACAATTTAAGCTTTTGTACCGCATTATTATTTTCTCCCAAGTACCTGAAATGTGCCCAATTATGCTTTAAGATATAAGACACTGACGCTATGGCGCCGCGCTACAATGGTTTACAACCTCAACAAGTGAACTGATGTGATGTTGTGGTGATTGTTGCCTAATTTGGCGTGACACACTAGCGTGTGTCTAGATAATTTCCCCCAAGTATCTGAAATGTGCCCAACTATGCTTCAAGATATAAGACACTGACGCTATGGTGCCGCGCTACAATGGGTTACAACCTCGACAATTGAACTGATGTGATGTTGTGATGATTGTTGCCTAACTTGGCGCGACACACTAGCGTGTGTCTAGATTGGTGCGGCTTGATAAAATCAAGGACCGTGGATTATAACAAGCTTTGATAGGGTCGGTCCCTCAATACTATGTAGTAACGCGAGAAACCGTGCGAGATTTTGCGAGATGCCTCGGCAAATCTCAAACGTGTCTGATGTCACTGCTCCCATTTCACCCCATTTTACTGATTCCTGCATTCATTGGCTGTTGATTTTGCTGATTAATCGACACAAAATTGAACTAACAAACGAACGAATACTTACCGACAAGTGTAAGCCGGATCGTGTCAATTGTTTCAATTTGTTTTAAAGTTCATTCCGGTCAGTCCGGTCTGTTTGATGGTGTTAGTGTGTAAGTAGTTTTTTTTAGTTAGTTTGTAAGTTTGTGAGCGAATGGGTTGGAAGCGTAATCGGCTCAATAAAATATCAATCAATCAATCAAGTTCATTAAGCTACCAAACTCCATTCGACAATGAGACTGAAAATACACAATATTGTTGTATCGTCTCAACAGACGGAGAGCGCCATTACACGCCGGCATCGTAAAAGCACGCTATTGATTTGGTTTCGAAGTAATCCTGGCACCATCTCTCATTTTGGATAATCTCGTATCAATTTGTTATTTTGCTTTAATTAGTGTATTTTGACGTTCAATAAAGAATGTGTGATCAGATATTTCGTCTCATTAATTTTGTTAAAAACTACTGTTTGGTGAAACAAACCTCTTTGTTAGCTTCAAAAAAGCAAGCGTCGTTTGCTTCTACGATTCGTTTGGAATAAATGACGTCACCAACTGTGGCATCTTGGGTAATCTCAACTGTATATTCTACAACCGGAAATAGCTCTGCTATAGCTCAGACGCGTTTCAATTGAATGGACCGACCAAATGGCAGAAGATCCCTGATTAAAGTATTTTTGATTAACAACATTGCAAACCGTATGTGTTTATCTTGGCTAGTTTTTCAAAGTATCGAATATCGAATTTTTGAACCTATACAGCATTGTGATGGACCAAAACGGAGTATTGGTACCGGCATGTAATTTCGTTGCCTGTGCTGATCTGGAAATTGCATACCGGCTTATAGATTCTATAGAGCGAGATTTGCGTCACAATCGCACCCTTACGGATAAATAAACCTTGCGTGATGACTTTCTAATAATGCAACAACCTATTCGCTAAAAGATAAACAGGAAATAGACGAAGAAACGCTTCAATTTCACCATGACGTGACAGAAAGCAATTACTAGAAAGCGATCCATCAAGTCGGTTCGGCCAAAAACGCAAAATTATTCAAATTATTTCCTGCAACTGCTGCAGATGACAGTAGATGACTTGTTGATTTAATGTCAAGGCCTTTGTCGCACTGAAAGTGAAGGCTGGTGAACACTTGTTAAATGATGAAAGGAACGTACTGGCACAATCAACAAAAGTCACTGGCAACCAAAAAAAAATTATTAAAAAACCTGGCTAGGTATTATGATCACTTTACGCGTATCATCCCAGTCTTCAAGCTTAGTTTTAAAACACTTTCTCTGCTACCTCGAGTTTTGCAATGGGAATGACAAATACCCACATTGTCGAATCCACCAACTCCCTAGGCTGCTGTCTAGTGACTTTAACGTCCGTTTACTTTTAATCTTTGTCAAATCTGGAGCCATTTAACACCCACTGTGATGCTAACGGAGGCTGGTCAATGCCCACTGCATCGGATATACAAACGTCACCGAAGCTGCGATTTAGTTTAGGTTATCTCACCGACGAAAACAGTGTACACTCGATTCGAAGCATTCGAAGCTGCTTCTGTCATTTGCGTGGAAAATGTGTCACAGATTTGTTTAGGTTGAAATACTCTGTATCAAGGATGAAAACTCACAAACCTAATAGAAAGATGTAAGTTTTCATCCTTGATACAAAGTATTTCAACCTAAACAAATCTGTGACACATTTTCCACGCAAATGACAGAAGCAGCTTCGAATGCTTCGAATCGAGTGTACACTGTTTTCGTCGAAGGGTGCAGGGCAACACTCCAATAAACTTCACGGTCACAAATATTTCACTAACACACAAAACGAATTGACATTTTGCTTGAAAGATTTATGTAAACATCTTGAATCTTAAAGTGTAAAAGTTTAGAGTAAATAGCCAAAAATCCTAGGAAAATATTTGAAACTCGGTCATTAATACTGTATTTCCGTGGGATCATAATTATTCGTATATCACCAAAAAAAAATCGGTAACAGGAAGTTACCTCACAACTATCGTTGGTTAGCTACCATTTTGACCAATTATGGACAAAGCCCCCTGAAAAAAGGTCGTTCTTAGAAATGCCAAAAAATCAAACAAGGGTAGGAGAGGTCTGGTAATGGGGCCAAGGCCATCTATTGGCATCAAGTGGCGAATATGAACACGGAATTTTTAAGATAAAATTTGTTTTTACTTTTCCCTCAATACTTACCTTTAAATTATAGCTATTTAAATAAATAGTTCACTTTCCCAATAATCACAGAAAAAAGAGCTCAGCCAGACTCTCCTGCATTACTTTTCGTTTAGTGAAACCTTTTCTGATTCAACGAAAGCGGGGAGGTGGATGGGTTTATTTAAGGGTAAGTATTATAGGATAAGTAAAAGCTAATATTATCAGTTTTCACTTACCTCAAAATACTATGGATATACCTTTAAATTATAGACGACTTTGTCCAAAAGCAGGCGGGTCAGGTGAATCACGTCTGCATGGTTTAACATACAATAACAAGCACCTGCTTCACTTGTATCACATACAGACTTACAATAAGTTTCTAAATAATATGTTACCTTATAACATGTCACCTTATAACAATTTTCAGCCACAACATTACTCACACGTTAGCGCCTTCAAAATTCAACCTTACATCCTGAAAATGGGGGCTGATGAAGGTGTTTTATTTTCCACGTGCAGGTGGCTACCACTCCACCCAATGGTATACCTGGTATCTGCGTTCATGGTGCAGCTAACTCCCTTAGCACATGTGCGCACACCTCTGGAGGGTGATCGAAATGGTTGGTGCAGCTTTGTTTGACCTTCGGATGACATCGTACATCCACTGGGTTAAAATGTTTTTAACTGAGTGAGGCCATCAGATCTCTGCTTGTCGCTTTCATTCACTTTCCAGCCGTCCTTTGTCTGGTAGGAAGAGGCTGATGCAACTCCCAGGATTCACCACGGAACATGGTGGGGAAGGATCCAATGCCCAGAAAAAAACCCTCTTTGTCTTTTCTTAAACACTCTGCGACCATCTGGTGCCGCCTGTGTTTAAGCCCACTAGATACGGCTGTTGATCCAACGCCTGTTCACCCGCGTGTCAGAAAGTTGCTACCTTTTAGGGTTGCTTTGGTAAAACAAGGATTTGGTGTCGTTGCATCAACTGGTCTGGAGCTGGGAAAGGAGACCCACAGCTTCACTTCCAGACGACCTTGTGACAAGGTAAGAAATATGAAGCTATAAGTTATAAGCATGGATACTCCAACGTCTTGGTAATACTATCACATCAAAAACCAAAACTGGTAAAATGGGTCGCCAAGTTCCAAATGGTTCGGCCCTTCAAAGACTGATATCAACACACTAAAACATTCGCCGAGTTAATCGCACCGACTGATAGTTCGAAGGTTAAATGAAAACTATAACATTGCTACTTTCGGTATAGCAGTGTTAAAGTTTTCATTTAACATCCGAAGTATTATTTGGTGTGATTAACTCGGCGAATGTTTGGTGTGTTGATATCACACTTTTGAACGCCCGAGCCATTCGGAACTTGGCGACCCATTTTACCAGTTTTGGTTTTTGATATGATATCACTACTTCTTTTTATTTTAATTGTGTATTAGGCGCAACTCAAATAGTCTGCAGATGTTAATAACGTGTCACGTCAACAATATGTTGAGTGGTCATTTTCCCAACATCTTAATTTCATATCAGTTCTTTGAAAGGCCGAACCATTCTCAACTGTGTGGCCTCTGTACCAGTTTTGGTTTATTTCAACCGTTTGTTTATTTTTCGTGAATTAGACGTGGAGTATACAATTTCTTTGGCAACGTTGTTTAGATTTATCGCGACAAAGTAGTGTGTGTCTATAGATGCGCACGTCGCAGTCTTGGAGCTCAGTATGTTAGTTATTTAATTTTAGTTGTTAAGTAGAGAACTGCATAAGAGGTGAAGCCCATATAGAGCTCTCGAACTAATAAATCAAATCAAATCAACCAGTATACACGTTGTCATTGTCTAAACTTTGGCCGTCCAATGAGAGACGATGCCGACAATTCTACCAATGGTTATAACAACACTTTCGTACTTCCACGCCCTTCCACGCCATTCCCATTACACCCCAAGGCTGCAAACCATAAAAAGTATGTAGTTCGTATCGTACTACAGCAATTCGTCCAACTTCGTAGCTGAAAACCTTCCCTCTATTTCGGTATCGGTGAATAATCACCCTATCGCCTTGGATAACAGTCACGAGGCAAATTTACCTCTGCGGTAGTCTACTTTCATGAATTTCCGTTGGCTGAATAAATAGATTTTTAGTTGCCGCAGTGATGGAGTCCGATCTATAAGGCTTGTGGCCATGAGCACAACATGAAAACGCAAATCTTAAACTAAGTGTTCCCTTCAGTGTAAACTGATGTGTTACAGCATATCTCGCTCAGCCGAGATCTGCCCCCCTCCCCCCCCCCAAAAAAAAAGTATAACATGTGAAAAATGCAAGTTATTAAAGCGGCTGTTAGAGCCAGACAGTTGCCTGGTAGCGGCATTTAGTAGAAAGATCTGATTCTAAAAATGGAAATTTCAAATTTGTTCTCCATATTCCGTCAAATGCCGTAGCCTACACAACTGCTTTCATGCAGTCCGTTTTGTGTTTAGTAATGCATAAAACCTAATAAACTGTAATAAACTAAGCATTTAATTGAGTTCAGAAGATTTCAATTACTTGGCCGAGCGACAGATCTATACTACACTAGATCATTGGCAGGGCACCAACTTACATAATTCCAGTTTTCCACAGGGCAGCGCTTTGCTGCTCCGCACTTATATGGTTTCTGCCCAGTGCCGTACGTCACATTTCGGCCCGGACCCCTCGAATACTTGATGCAGGAATTTCATCTTTAAACTCGCTTCTTTCACGCTGGAAATCTCCTTTGTCAGTAAATTTTAACCGAATCAGAACAAAATTGTGAACAGAAAAACACGCACCAAAATCCAAAATCAGGAGGAAGGGCTTGACCTGCCCCTCCCCCCCTTTAACAGGTAATAAAGCATACTAACGTAGGCTGTCAGACTTCAGACGTTTAACACTTTTTTAGTGATAACGCTCAGTTTGTTCGCTCATTTAGCGTCGTCCGAGGCTTCATTTGTAGTTTTCAATCAAATTATAAAATAAACACAGAAATGAATTACAGTGCAGCATAAAAATACCAGTTTTATAGTGTTTCGTTTTTATAAAATAAAACTTTTTTTATCAGATCACTGTCTGGTATTATCTGTTGGAAATCTTGTATGTTGCCAACATTTGCTGATGTCCTTATGATCCAGCATCATTTCCTCATGATTCAATGCCAGGATCTTGTTATTGTCCTCTGACTTTCATGTCCCCTTATGGATTACTTCTATTTCCGGCTTCTAGAAGCTTACAATTCCCTTGTTATTTCGTGGTTGTCAGGGGCAACCTTTTGATATAAAACGAAATGTTTACAATGTTAAATTAGCTAGCCTTCAGGCCAGCCAACAGGCTGATCCTCTCCCTTGAAGAACTCTTTCTTGATGGTTATCGATGTTATGGAGCCCCTAAGCCGTAGGCCCTTTTTTTCACCTTAACTTAACCCAGAGGTTTTCTTACTATTAATCAAATCAAAAGTTACTGCTTTCCCACTCCACTTTTTCTCAAAATTAACACTCAAGAGTCATGCGGCCACTGTACCACACTTAAAGGTTTTCTTAAGTAAGAAAAAAAATGTACCGTATTCTGCTAACTGTGGTGAGTGTCGTGTTTTATTATGGGTTGTTTCTAGCTTGATGCATTCGTCTGATGAGGGTGTTGACAACACCCGAAACGTCACCTGCGAAGTTTAGTGTTTGCATGTTTTTATTTCGTAGTTTTTTGTTTTAATAAAAAAAAAAAACCCTGATATACTGGTTTTACTACTGCTATTACTATATACTATTTCTACTAAACTATGGTCAGTTTCTGCTTTTTTATTTTATTTGAGATTGCCCTTAGCTTGATACATTGATCTGATTTTTGATTTGATTTATTGAGGCTTTTAGCCAAAATCACACCATTCGCTCAAAGTTCCACTACTTAACACTACTTATTTTATTTTATTTTATTGCGCCAAACAGCCTGCAAGCTACACGCCATCACTATTCTACTTATACCTAATCCTAAGCTTAACTTAACGCTAACCGTACTACACACAGATGTACCAACGAATGACACCAATACGGCCCTGAACTGCCACCAGTTACGCTAACGAACAAACAACAGGAATCACCACCCCAAGTCAACACGACGGAAACGTCACGTCCGTATTTTCAGTGTTTACAAGTTTTTATTTGACAAAAACATCACTTGCGTTTTAAATAATAGCTGACAAAGATTGAATGTTCGTTTAAGTGCAAGGCCAATTACCCCTATAGGTTTTTGCTCCCTTAATACACAAACAAACAATCAACAAAGCAGCAGATCGCAATCTAACGTCAAGTATTGCAAGAAAAATGTACAAAACATGGAAAATATCGTTTGTAAATTTATTAGTGTTATGATAGTTATCCTTCCGCGTACTGTGACAGACCATGTAAACAATTTTTTGAACTTAATTTAGGCTACGTTCCGAGTGCACTGCAGAAATTATAGGATAGCAACACTTGCTGTGAGTTATGTGCCATCGTCTAAACTTGGAAGGCAGTGTGTATGTCTGGAGGAGTGAGGCATACCTATCGTATGAACCCAAATAATTTCATAAATACTGGTCTTGCGTTAATTCTGTAGATATATTTGCAGTGTAAGCTTAGCCAGTTACAGTGTAACCAATGAAGACATCTGCAATGACCTTGAAAGCAGTATTCAAGTACATCCATATTCTGTACTCGAAATGGTGCCAAGATACAACAGAAAAGGTAGTTTCAAGATTACACAATTACAATAGTTACAAGGAAAATAAAATTGGAACAAAGTATTTCCTGAAGGTTTTTTTCTTCTAAACGGTGAATTTGCTTTGAGGCGAAGCCTTACCACGCCTAGCAGGACGGCGGCATTCACCTCCTCTCGCTCGTGTAGTTATGCTTTATCACAAAGCGAAGACCACCTGCCCACCTTAACTTAGGTCCAGAATTGGATCCTCTCGGTAGCTCGTAGGCTGGCAGAACCCTACCGAAAAATCGTGATCACCACTAAGTGCGCCAGATATTTAAAAAAAACTTTCGCACCATAAAGCAACTTTTTTTTATCAGACTAATTTTCTTTTATCCTGTCGTTCGGCCTTCTATTGGCTGGTATATCCGACCCCAAGGTACGTGGAGAAAGAGTGGGGGAAGATCCACCTACATTGTAGCCGCCCCCTCCGAGCCCTTCAGGTTGTGCTTCCTCCCGTTGCTCGGGGGAAGGGGGGGGGGAGGGGGGCGGTGGCGGAGGAACCCCTCACAAAGTTTCCGGTGAATTAGTTAAAAAAAAATACACTGTGCGTTACGCTATGCAGTACTGTACAATACGCGTTACAAGAAAATAATACCATACCTATATTTTGAAACTATAGGTACAAAGTTGGCTTCCTTATTCAAGGCAGACTTTCGAAACGGGCGAATAGTAAAACTCCAAACTAAGCGAGCATTTTGGATTGGTGAGGGTTTGGAGGGAGGGGGGGAGGGGCGCAACAGTCCAAAATGGACGCGGGTAGGGGAAAAAAGGCAGAGATTAATACTGGACAAAAAAAGTGGGGAGATTTACATCAATAACCGAAAACAATAAGAAAATGGGACTAAAGACAGGAAATAACGATTACTACAGTATAAGAGGCAGTGTGATGAATGAACCCAGACCAGGCGGACAACTGTAATTTTCCTCAAATCGTATATTAGACATCTAGTTTCGCTCCATAACGAAGATTCTGGTATGGAGTGAAAATGCAATATTTAATATACCACTTTCAACAAAAATTTCAGTTGTCCACCAGCTGGTCTGGTTTTATTTATTCAGGAAATCAAGATTGGGACGTGTGTTTTTTTTGTTTCAGTTTGTTTTTAATGAACTTTTATTTTGGTGGCACGTGGCAAAGGATAAAAAACATTTAGAAATTATACCTATTGCAATAGTCGATTTGGTAATAAATGAGGTGAAATGAAATGTGTGTGTAAAGCTTAGAGCACTAGTATATATAGGTGGAGTACTGTTAATAGAATGAACAGCAATGTGAGAAATACGACGGGTTATACAGCCACGACCATGATCCGTGTGTCCCAGATAAATTTTGGGGCAACTAGAGCAAGGTAGTGCATAAACAAAACGTGTACGACGGGAACTTAGCGACAAGTGTTTGTGGTTTGGCTTTTCGTAGTTGGCTTCAAAGCGAATTTGGTCTCTGTTACGAGCACGATTTTTGCTTGGTCGTTACGAATACAGACACTGTTGCACATAACTTTTACTGTTCGTCTTCTAGTGTAGTCTTGACCATCTACTGCATGCAATGAGTTATAATACTTTTTTTTTAAGGATGGGTCGGTCGTGAGACTCGAACCAGCATTCGCTTGGTTTGGAGGCGGGGAAGCTGACCACTAGGCTGTTGCTACTCGCTTTGTTCGGGGTCCCCGGGGCCCCCTCACAAAGCTCGTGCTACGTCTTGGACTCTGTTTTTTTTTACTAAGAAGTGGCATGTTGCTTCAAAGCAACACCATGCAGTAGAGGGTTAAAAAAAATTCACCGCATTTATTCTCAAAAATAAAAAAGGTTTGTGGTGCGCGTTGGGACTTACGGCCATACACAAATGACGTCATGCAAATGTTGCCCTTGCTTATTCCCTTCCGTCGTGCCACATTTGTCCCCACTTTTGGAACCCCCCTCCCAGGGAAATGACTCAAAACATTCCCACCCACCCACCTTCCCTTCGTTACCGATGATGAGGGCGCACAATTCGGGATCTAAATCCAGGTATTATATATTATATATAGAATTTGTCTGATTTTGTCCGAAAAGACCTGCTGACCTCTTTTTATCGTGATGTTTCTTTGCTTGGTAAAAAACACGATTGTGTGATGGTAGTGACCACCTAAGTAACCCCCCCCCCCCGCCTTCATTCCCGTTGATAGTGTCAACGCCACTTTGGTTGCCATGTTGACTGAATTCCTGCAAGAAACGAATGTGAGTCGTTAACGAATTCTTCTGTTTTTTTCCCTTATAGCTTGCCTTCCAATACTGGTTAAAGTGCTATAATCAAATGTTATTATTTCGTTGAGTTATGTCAAAAAATATTGTTAGCTGTAAGGAAGCTACAATGATTTATTTAGGCGTTTTTTTTTTTAAAGTTCACTTGATTACCATCAGCACAGTGTATGCTTCGTCGGAATTCCTTAACTATTCAGGATTACAAATTTACAATATCAAGTGTTAGATCGATAAATTCGAAAAATTGTAATTTCGTGGATTATAATTGATCAATTTACGCCAAATTCGAGATCAAATGCTTTTGGGGGTATCTTGCAATGTGGCAAATTTCATAGCAATCTGCACTTTGGTTTAGGCTCCGCCCAGACTATAAAAGTGCAACCAACCAACCAACATTTTGCAATTCGATGTCCGCTACGCTACGCTCGCTCCGCTCCGCCAATAATGAAATGAAATTGTTGTTTAATTGTAATGCGTATATTTTAAAGTTTTTTGTTATTCGTATGTATGCTTTTAATGGCTAAGGTTTTATAATGGCTAGGGCTTTATTGGCTAAGATTGTTAAGGGTTATAATGGCTCTTTGATTGTTAAAAAAAAACATAACTGTAAATACATCAATGCAATAATTGTACACGTTTCATAAACTTCGTCATATCTGACGCACATTGCAAAGAATCTTCGGAAGTGACGTTGAACCACTACAACTAACATTATTTGTGTTGAGACCAGACCAAATCACTGTGTACGGAATACGACGCTTGCGAAATGTGATTCTATGATCTTGAGAGAAAAAAATAGTATCGTAACCAAACAAAGGAGACATGTAGACCACGTGGACACTGTACGTCACAACACAGGTGTAGGGGGTTGTCATGGTTCAACCCCTTTCATCAGATGTTGTCACATACATTTCTAGCGTGGTAAAGATATATTGTCAGCAACGGCTTTCGTCCTATTTCATGATAACATCACCTTGCGCAACATCACCTTGCGTAACATCACCTTGCGTAACATCACCTAGAACTAGACATACATCAGCACGTGCCACGTGCACTAAACATACAGAGGGTTTATACAGCTGTGATACAGCTCGAGTACTACTATACGATAGGCTCAGACAAGGCGTCAGTGCTCGTCCACAGTACAAGACCAGTCTCTTAAAACTAAGAGGCATGAAACTGGGATCGCGGAAATAATCACTGGGAAAAAAGTTACAGAAAAAGTCACAATTTAGCCAAGGAAAAAAAATTCACAAGAGAAAAAAGTCAAAAAATGATAAATACTGTGAGTAATTTCCATGGCCTTCGTATATTCCGGCAGTGAGTTTCTGGAAGTTCTGACTGGGGAGGCTTCGGGAAGTTTATCATTCCTGCGCGAAGCAACTGCACCTGCCCCCTTCCCCTCCCTCCCCGCAGTACTGACTGCGTGCGTCCGGAGTTTCAGTCTTCGTATATTCCAGCAAACAGTTTCCGGCAGTGATTGCGTACTGCCAGATGTACCAATGCCAGATATGCGATCTACGTATGTTTGTAGGGTTCATTCTGATAGTATGCGCTCGATCATGCGAACAATAAATACCGAAAATCAATAAATTCCAGCTTGTGAACGCGTGATGAGGGATGTTGTTTAAATGGACTGTCCGAAAATGGCTTGTCGTAGCACCGAAACACATCATTTCAAAACAGTTAAAGGTACATTCCTCCAGGCTGGCTTTCCTGTATGGCTCCATAAATTCCTGCTTGTGAATGCATAATGAGGATGTCGTTCAAATGGACTGTCCTAATAATTTCAAAACAGTTAAAGGTACATCCCTCCAGGTTTACTTTCCTGTATGGCTCAATAAATTCCTGCTTGTGAATGCATAATGAAGATGTTGTTCAAATGGACCGTCCTAAAAAGGCTTGTCTCAGCACCGAAACACATCATTTCAAAACAGTTAAAGGTACATTCCTCCAGGCTGGCTTTCCTGTACGGCTCAATTTAAGCTAGAATTTAATCGAGATGGCAAAAGTGTCGTTGTCACGGCAATAACGCTATACCTGGATTAGCTAAATTCGACACCGTTTGAGTAAATGTTTTCAGTCGTGTATAATCCGTTACAATAAGATTAAGAACTCCTGACGAAACAATACAAGTCGCTTCTAAACTCACATTACTGACTGTGTTTTTTTGCGAGCCGACTGACGTAAAACCGCCGCCATTTTGGAATTTCAGCAATTTCTAGCTTCTAGCTACAGGCGAGTTGTTGCGTATAAACTCCCCCTTACTGACACAGGCAACTTTCCTCAACATGAAAATTTAACAGTCAGCTGACATCAACACACAAGTGTTTTTGTATGAAAACACACACTAAGAGACAAATTTGAAACATTCGGTAAACTCAGCGGTTGTTACAAACAATCGCTGATAATCGACTAATCTACTTTTAGCCGATACATTCCATCTTACACCTGCAATTCACAAAAACCTGATACATTTAGATGATACCATACAGATGTTGATCGCTGTCCAACCGACTTCCTATGACGGTGTGATTGACTACAACTTAAAGATAAAGGGTATTAGGCTTTTTTTTCTAAGGATGCCTTAACACAAAACTGTACTAATAATTATTAAATAAATACAGACGCAAACCTATTTACGTTGCCTTTCGGAATTATCTGTATTTATCTAATGCTTACCGAGCCCGTTGGGCTTTCCGTCCCTTTTAACCTGTATTAATACTTGTTTTTTTTTTATTTTCGTTGTTGTGATTTTGTTAACATTATTAATTTTCAAAATATTTTTGACCAATAATCTTCGATTAAAAGCCAGTCAGCAATACTCAGCTCGAACTGGGCTTTAAAATGCCGAAAACCGCATTTCTTTACCTAACTTGATTGCAAAGTTGTAATTCGAGTTTTTGAAGTTATTACAGCGTTGAAACAGAACAAAGCGCAGTATCGGTTACGGCAGTGTGTTTGTTACCGATCCAGTATCGATACTCAACTCGAACTGTGTTTTAAAATGCCGAAAAACCGCATGTCTTAATCTCACGTGATTGAAAAGTTATGAATTCGAGTTTTTTAAGCTATTCACAGCGTTGAAATAGAACAAACCGCAGTATCGGTTACGGCAATATGTTTGTTACCGATCCAATATCCATACCGACGTAAATATCGGTCACTCCCCATAAATAAACCGCATCATTTACCACCAGATGTAGTTCAATTGAATTTACACGCTTGGTATTTCAACACAAAACACGTATCGTACCAAGCCACCTACGCGTATGCACATCACTTGACGTCAATCTAAAGCAGCTGAAATTGTAAAAAGTCGGAAACTGACACTGTAAAATCATTGCAATAAACCATACTCGACATACTGCAAACAATTGACACGCAACCGCTGAAATATAATATATCATGTTACCTTTTCCACTTCCTATAATAAAACGCTAACCCTTTGTAGCCGATGGGAAAATCACGCCGTATATGCCAACACTGACGTAAATTGGTGGTCCTTATATCTTAGCTGTTTACATCTTAGCTTAGGCAAAGTAAACATATTGCCGCCGAAACATTACCATCATCACCAACAACAACTCCTTACAAACGTCAGGCAAAGGGTCATACTATATTTGAATGTTGGTCAGGTGTAATTTAAATGGCGATCTCTAACACGCAAGCTTTTCCACAAGATTAAGGGCTCCCGCGCACTGGGCAACCAGGTCGTGCGGCCAGCGGTCGTCGCGGCCAAAAAACACGGCGACGTGCCGCGCGGCCATGCCCGTTTTTCATATAATTCTCGATCACGTGGTAAAAAATGAACACTGAGTAAGTATGGTCGCCCTGTGGTTACCTGCACGCCGCTCGGGATCCCAGTGGCTGCCGCGACTGTATGAGCATGGTGGTCAAGTGCGCGTTGGTACATATACCATAAGCATTCTCATTGGCCGCAGCGACATGGCTGAGGGGCTTGGCCGCTGTGTGCGCGGGGGCCCTAAGACACGCTAGAGTGCCGCCGCCAAAATTCAACGATAACATTAGCGTCCGTCCTATCCAGATAAACTATACTATATCCTATCCAGATAAAATATATATGAGCATGGCGACTTTTGTCTTTTACAGCTAAGGCAGTTTGGCTGTTTTCAGGCATCTGAAGAAAAATGACAATCCGGCAGAAAAATTTGAATCTCGCTTTGATCAGGACACTTTAGGACGCGTTTACGCAAGGACAATTTTCTCGCTTACTAGCTTTTACTTGGTCAATACTAAATCTGCTGACTGCTTCGCGCCTTTGTCGGAGAATGTGGCTTTCAAGTTGTCTATACGTAGTAACCATGGCAACAACACGGACGCAATTTTCTCCTCGTGCCTCGCGACACGACGTACGATGCTTGCAACATGAAAGCGTCGATACTGCAGTACACGACGACGGACAGATTCCTGAATACCGGCATTCGAAGGGTTATCTTCGAATCGATAACTCCGAAATGGACACATTTCCCGGGACATTTTTCCCCGGCACTGTTCCCGACGACTTGTAGGATTCATCACCTACTCATGCCTGCCTCCTCTTTCAATGCAGGTAGAATGGGAGAGCGCATTTGCAATGCGGGCGCGAGGAGGGGAGAAGTGATTGTTCGGCCCGACGACTTGTCAGATTGAACCTTTATTGAGTTGATCGACCACTCATGCCTGCCTCCTGTTTCCATGCACGTTGAGTGGGAGAGTGCATTTTCAATGCGGGCGCGAGGAGGGGAGAAGTGGTTTTCCTTTTGGCTTTCCTATTAGCCGGTCTCCAATATTATAATAAAGATACAATTCGCTGTTACGTATTGTCGCATTCCTTTAATACAACTGGATGCTCACCCTAAGTAGCTTTCGGAGCAAGAAGTTATTCAATATTGAATAAATGCGTCCTTAGGGTTGCTTAAAGAGGAAGAGGATCGCAACATAAGAGCATTTATGCTTCTTTTTACGAGGATTTCGTAAAACGACGATCACCTATACGTACTATGGCACATTCTAACATGCTCTATGGCTTTGGATGGAAGCACGTCGAACCCCCGTATCGTGGCGCCAGTCCGTCAGGCAATACACATGAAATACTACAGTAGGGTTGGAACGTTTTATAATACTTATACTTTTGGATAAAAGTTAAAAGCAGTTGCAAAAGCATCCTGCGCGAATTAGCTTTTGAAACCTTTACATAGGTTAGAGTGGATGTAACAAAACCGTTTCTCACGAGGGGAGAAATAGGATAAGAAGCTTTGCAACATTTATACGCGTCTGTAGTAATGTTGCAAAACTGAGCCACACAGGAAAGCCAATCGGGAGAATGTACCTTTAAGAGCCATTCAAGATGTAAAAATTCAAACTTAAATTTACAAACAACCCGTTACTCAAATAGGACAAGCGACAAGCGACGGTGCTGTATCATGGAATACTCTAATTACAATCGTCCACTGATAAATTCCCCCAGAGTCCGAAATTTTCAGACTAATGCAAATGATATATATAAACCAAATGAAGCAAAATGATACGGACGTTTGGTCATTGATAATTTATAATAAATTATGACCAGATAAGAATAATTGTAAACCAATTTTGTGGCAAAAATAGAAATGTGATGTCATTGTAAGAGAGAACGACGTCTGTATAGTCCAAAGAGAGAGATAGGATCCTTATCTTATCATGGACCCCTCCCATGACCCTCTTCTACGAGTCTCCCATGACCCTCTTCTACGAGTCCCTCTCATGAGCCCCTCACATGGGCCCCTTCCATGAACCCATCCCTGGGGCCCCTTCCATGAGCCCTTCTTATGGGCCCCTCCCAGGGTCCCCGTCCACGGTAAGAGAAGGACGTCGATACAGCCAGAAAGAGCTAAAGAGTGGATCCTTCTCTTATCATGGGAGTGGCCCATGGAGGGAACCCTAAGAGGGGCTCGTGGGAGGGGTCCATGGAAAATCTCTCTCTCTGGACTATATAGACGTCATTCTCTCTCGTACAAAATTCAGGTTTAAGGGCGATGGATAAAAGCCCTTTTATATAGGGTGTGAGTAACGTTCGTTTTTAACTGTACCCAGTAAGCAGCCCATGTCCCAACACAAAACATACAAGCTAAGAATGCAGTAAACACAGATTACAACTAAACATTTAAGCATTACGTCCTTGTAATCGGGGGTTTTAAAGCCAATTAGACAAGAAGAAATGCATTTGTATAGCATCACCAAGGGTCTGATATCTTTATAGGACGGTTTTGGTCTGCAGTAGCATCGTATATGGAGCGAATCACTCACTAGTTCCTCAAATCGTAAGCTAGAAGGCGCAAGCTTTTCTGATCACTCCAATGCCAGGTAAAAATTACTTCGTATATTTGACCTGTTTTGACTTCCCTAGGCATGTAAGAACTGGTTAGTAATACTCACTAAGGGAAATTTAACAAATTTTTTTAACAAATAAAAAAAAAACATAATATAGTTAAAATATAGGCCTAATTCACCTAATTTAGGCCTAAGGGTTTAATCATTATTTACAGCTGAAGGGGGGGGGGGGGGGGGG
>JAHWFP010192013.1:32320-71363 GCA_023313725.1 Lithobius niger | reverse complement strand
GGGGGGGGGGGGGAAAGGCGGAGGAAATCAAAATGTTACCATCAAATTTTCGCTGACCTCCCCTTCGTAATCTTGAAAACAAATTTGACCCCCACCCACTCGGGGTCCAAAAATAATGTGCCTCCTCCTCCCAAAAAAAACATGCCCTTTTCGTATGCCTATTGAGACTAGTCTGTAGATGATTTCCTGTAGCCAAGTTTAGTAAACAGCACTCCGCACTGAAG
The DNA here is from genome assembly GCA_023313725.1 of Lithobius niger. Taxonomy (NCBI): domain Eukaryota; kingdom Metazoa; phylum Arthropoda; class Chilopoda; order Lithobiomorpha; family Lithobiidae; genus Lithobius; species Lithobius niger. The sequence goes on along the minus strand of JAHWFP010192013.1, from coordinate 71,139 downwards.
AGTTATTACTAGTTGTTAGGAAACGTACGTGCCTCGTTTTTAACAAAAAGACACGCTGGGTTAAAAATGTTTTATAAAACACCGATGTTCCTTACTACACCCATCTTGTGTCAAGATTCTAACGATAAGTGTGCTGAACGCATATTTTGCCCACGTGACATACAGAAATTACCAAAAAACCAGGAGGCAAAGCTTTTCTAGAGGATTGAGTGAAGAAAACTGTACATTTTGTAGTACTGGCACTAATCATCCAAAACTTTGTACAACCTTCACATTGTGGGGGTCTGGGGTGGCTTGCCAGAAGCTGAGCTGTTTTTTTTAGAAATTTTGACTGCTAAAAGTGCCATTTTTGAGGTCCACTGAGCCAAACTGTTTGGTCATTAATTTTTGTGTGTGACCCCCTCCCCCTCCTTCTTGACGAGACCTAACAAATTGATGATTCCCCACGGGAGGGTCCAAAAAAGTCATGGTCCCCCAATTTCCTCCGTCCCCACCTCTCGGGCAATAAATATGACCAGTCCCCAATTGCATGTGGCGTTAGCTAAAGCTAGTAGCATGGACTGGAAAGTTAGATATCGCATCTTAGGTCTTCCAAACTTACGCAGGGAACTAGCTGTAGTTGCTACCAATACATTGTTCATACTGCTTTGTTTCTGTGCCTACTTCGCAGGCAAAGCATTAGCAGAGCCATTAGCAGCTGCACCTGCTGTCAGGGCCCCGTGTAGGCTTGGAAGAGGTAAGGTGATGATATGTACTTAAAGGCACATAAATCCTTCTGGTATGTCGTGCGACCCGTTGAGAATATCGTTTGCAACATTTACACAGGTTAGAGTTAATGTCGCAAAATCATCTAGCGCGAAAGAAAATACAAGAAAATGACTGAGGTGGCAACATTTACATACGTTTGAACTAATGTCGCAAAACTGAGTGTTGGCTTTCGTTCCTTTAACGTGCTAATTTATACTGGCAGTGTGTCAACGCACTACTGTATCCCTAGCATATGGCCAACATCATCGCTATTGGGTTTTCTTCTGCCCATGCCAGGGTTACATGGGGTATCTGTCACTCCCACGTTTTTGAGCCATAAGGGGTTGGGGGTTGGTTCGGAACTATACTATTTTCGCCCCTCGCCCCAATCCCAAATTCCATGTCAGTGCAATATACCCACTTTTACAAAACAAAACCACTGCAATACAAGCCTCACTTACTACATTTTCGTTGGCGACTTTTTTTTGGGAGGCGGGGACAGGGGTCGGGAGAGAAAATTACCCTAGATATTTCGAAGTAATAGTTTTTGTCATTCAGTAACTCTGTTTTTTTTATTTGTGGAGGGAGGGTCTTTGCTGCTGAAAATTATGGTTTTACCTCTAGTTCTACGTTAAAAATCCCAACAGTGTTAAATTATTTGGCGCTGGTTGTCCCCCCCCCCCCCTCCCCAGCCCTCTTCCCGCACCACAAGCATCTGGAAAAACTGACGCACCTGATTCAATCCTTGACGTCACGCGAGTGTACATTTGTTGTATTTAGAGGCGTGTTTAGGACTGTTTAAAGTAGAGCAGCGGAGGGGAGGGGGGATGTAATTTGAAATTTTTCAGTATTTTTAGTAGACATTTAAAATTTTATTTTTTAAAGGCAAGAAGGGGTTTTTCTGCAAATGATGGTTTGACTTTTACATATGTGTGAAAAATTGCATCCTTTTAAATTCACGGTTGGCGTGTGGTGTTTGCCCCCCCCCCCCCCCAACCCAAGCACTCTTGCCATACTGCATACTGCAAGCTTCTGGGAAAATTGACGAACCTGATCCAATCGTTGACGTCACGCGGTCGATAACAATTTGTTTTACATAGAACCGTGTTTAATACTGTTCAAAGTAGGAGGGGAGGAGGAGGGCTTACGTAGTTCTATTTATTTTTAAGCGAGGGGAGGGGGTCTTTACTGAAAATTACGGTTTGCCTTGACTTCTGTGAAAAATTGCACTCTTTTTAAAGTTACGGTTGGCAATACGTTTGCCCCCCCCCCCCCCCCCCCCCCCCCCCACGCCTCCGTCTTCTTCCCGCAAGCGTCTGGAAAGATTGACGACTCACCTGATCCAACCCATGACGTAACGCGAGCGCACATATACTTATTTGTCGTGTTTAGAAGTGTGTTTATATGTTCAAAATAGGTGGTACGCTAGCTGAATGCAAAGGTGAGAACCGCCCAAATTTCATCAATTTTTAACGGCAGCATCTAATTTCGCCTTCAGTACATAACGCCGTACAATAACCAATACACGTGTTACAAACACCTACGTTTTAAGTGCGGGTGGTCTTGTTTCCTTCCTTACCTTTGTGTTGCACAGCTGGTGGCGCTGCGAAATTCCAACGCATCTACTCCTGGTTCCATTTAACGAATGGCGCACGCGTGCGTGTTTACTGAAAAAAAGAAAAGAAGAAAAGCGCAATCAGTTTTGAAGCAGGTTTCACGGCCATTTTCAAAGATGAGCGACGCAAACAGCTGAAGTTACAAATCTTTCAAAATCCTTTTATCCTAGGAAAAAGTTTAAAAGTGCGAACTGGAACAAACAACACGTTTTTTCCCGCTGATGGTCTATTACTAAAGCTCTCGATACCAAAACTTTTCGTTCCGATATATATACCAACAGTATCGGCCAATCGATAACAATAATAATACCTTTAAAAAAAACCAAATGAAGATAACCAATAAACTAAAAGCAGTAGTCGTATGAAGGAGGAGTCGCCAACACAATTCCACCGTTCGTTCTGAATTCTGACCCCATGGGACCAGTTGTTCAACTGGTGTCTGTTTTTACTTTTGCGGAAAACATCTGTTATATAGTACGCTTAGTTGGGATGAGATGCACACGGCAAAATTAGCACGAAAGAAGGCGAACCTGCTCCCCCTCTTTTATTATAGTGCATCCCATCCCAACTTTGCTAATTTTGCCGTGTGCATCTCATCCCAACTAAGCACGCGGCACGGTAGCAGGTTCATTCTCGGCACGGTAGCAAAAAAAAAAGGGCGAGCGGCCAACAATGTGAACGGATGTACCCTGTAACAATCAGTAACAAACGAAATATAGCTTCAATAATGCTGGCCATTAGAGCAGTTGCAAAGTTAGTTGAGTAGCAATCACTGCATGCACGATCGTTGTTGCGGGCTTATCACGCTTGGTATAAAAACGGAGAAACAGGTAATTCAGCAACACTGAAAATAAGAGTGGCAACCCCCATTGAACCCGCTATTTGCTTCCCTAAGAAGACCAAACGCCAGGGGTTCCAAGGGTGAGGTAGCAGGGTTGGGGGGGGGGGGTGAGTGTTCAGACCACACAATGGAGGAAATGCGTGGGGATGCAGCGAGGGGGGGGGGGGGGGGGGTTCAGGATGAGGGAAAGGAGACAGGGGAGGGGGCGTCAGCGGCCCTTTTCAATTCGTGCTGCCCCAGCTAGGCCGGCGAATGCTACGCCGGTGGAGGGGGGGGGGGGTACAGCTAACGCTGATAACGCTGATTAGATGTTTTACCTAATAAGTATATGTGTGAAAATTTCCCTAGTGCTGCAAATCACCCAAACGTACGTCAATTCCCAAAAACTAGCGTTTAAATGTAAGGCATTTTTTTTCTCAGGCCCAGACCGACTGGAATAGAAATTCGTGTCTTGCTTCCCAACTACACCAATTCTCACGCGTGCCACGAAGTTAAAGCCTCGTAGTACTGTTCTGAAGAAATACGATTTTAGCAGTGCTTAATCAACTGGATTGTTTATTCAACAGCTCCTGGATTACAGCCAGGAGCTGTAATCTGCTGCTTCTCTCCCTGACTTCCTTGTATTGTGCAAACGGTGAATTACAAATCGAGAGTTAGAACATTACATAGATTACATTACATTACATTACGTAGAACATTACATTAGTGCCTCCTAAAAGTAAATGGCATGAATCCAAGGGAACCTTTTTTTTTGTTTTACTTTTTTTCCATTCACACAGTAAACGGTAAAGCGTATAGAACATGATGTACGAATGCCTTAAAGGGACACCCGGCCTGCCTTGTAACATTCCGCGTGCCAAATTACCGCTACGCGCAGATCGTCATCCGAGCAATTACAGCGCCAAGGTCGGCTGGGGTCGTAGCTGCGTTCCTCACATAGCTGCTGTCTCGGTTGGCTTCGGGAATAGTACACGAGACAGAATCAAATCAACGATTGTGTCGTCACAAACCGGAATGATTCACGTATTTTAAAATCACAAGTTATAATTTTCTAGGCTAGTGTCTTATAATTTTGCTTCGGCGATTTATTGGAATAATTAATTTTAATTTTTACCGCATTAGTCTATTAGATTTTAGATCTCATGGTAATTATTAGAAAATTAGTAGATGTACACACAGATGAAACGTCATGATTATTGTACGCGCACAATGCATCATATAGTTACGGGTCGTCCTTAAATACAGTTAACAATATTCAACAGAAAATCTCCTAGACGCCACATTTTAAAACGGTTTTTTTTTTGTTAGAAAGGGAAAGACTAACGGTAAGTAAATAGACCTATGGGGCCGTACTTGATGTGGTGGATCGAGAAAAATGGCGCTGGGAGGTATATCCCTTTAACAAAAACAAATCCTTAAACTCACAGAAACAAGAAAAATCTACGTTATACATTGTCACAAGCTATTTTTAGTTTGTACTCATACATTGATTATGACTACCAAAAGCAATTATAATTCAAATTACGTCATACCTTAATTTACTTCCATACTATATTCGTAACTAATTCTATATTACCTGAAGTAAATTAGTTAATTTGTAAATAGTGTACGACGATTGCAACGCATGACGAATTCGTTAAGCGTAAAAGGAAATACTGCAAATCAAACTACATAACGGTCCAAAGTAAATGCACTAATAAAAAGGACAGTGTTCTATTAAATTAAAAATTAAACCAAACCGCTATAAATTGAGTTGACTTGCGTTACGCTCTCGTTGTTCTGTGGTGTAATGGTTGTTCTCTGGTACTCCTAGTAAAGAAGCAACAACAGCAACAACAAAAAAACGTTGTGAGGATTAACACTGAGTAAATATTTCAAAATAGCCGCTATTTTGATTTTACAGAGTTTGAAATATTATCTTAGTGTTAATGCACGGTACAGACGTCACGCTAACACATCCCCTTGCTAAAAGTGTATTCGTTATACTGTATGGTTAATCTGATAACCCACACACGTCACCGTAGATTAATTTTGATAACTCACCCTTTTTGATTATTTAACACTTTTATGGGGTCTACACAATCCCTAATCATGTGACAGCTCCACCAAGTGACATAGTGACAGACTTTTCATAAGTACATAACACAAACCAGCATAACTCTTTGCAAAACCAGCGTAGATACGCACATTTACGACTGGCGACATTTTTTGTACCAACACGAAAAAAAAAGTTGTAAGCTAAGCCTAAACCGGCAACATTTTGTCCCGACGGTACACAAATTGGGCTACTGACACTTTGAAATACACCTAAAAAACCTAAGACCGTAAGCGCATAGCGCATATTCCATTTTGTAGTTTAATCTTATTTAAATTATTAAAGTAGAAAAAATACGGTTTTTACCTTAACCACGAAATTCGAACACGGTGGCAGAAACAAAAAGGAAGTCAGCAAGTTTCTACACCCGAAATTTCCGTTCAGGAATTTACATCAGCTGTATGTGAAAATTCTGAACTCAATATAATCGGGGAAAAAATGTGTAAACAAACATTTTTTAAAAACTGAAATAAGTCACTATGCTAGATTGACGTCACGCCTTGCCATTAAAACACATATCCGTGAGAAATAGTAGACTAACCGATGATAATTGCTCATTTGCTCGAAACGGGGCAGTCCAATGTCTCGGGATAGAAGAAACCTCACTCGCGCTTTACGCTCGTGAGATTTCCCCTACCCTCGACATTGGACTGCCCCGTGCTCGCAATCGAACAATTATAGTCGGTTAATCGCTAGTTTCTCATGGATATCTATCACTTAATCGTTACAGCTTTTTTTTTTTGCCTCTCTACTAGGAGTACCAGAGGGCATGAACTTCGATTGCAGGGTTATAATATTGTTATAGTCTTGACATCGGCGACCGCAGCTTTACTGGGAGAATTGTAATTTTATGGAATGTTATCTCTCGCTGCTCAATTTCTATTCTGTGCGCAACAAGTTAAGTGATGCTTCGACTTTAATTATTTGGGGTTGGGTTGGGTTCGCCATTTACGACTGAAGAAGCATAATGTTCCATAAAATTTCTGCTTATCATATCCAGCGATAGCAGAGTATCATAGGCGGCGATAGCCGCGTGTGTGTATGATTGAAGTCCTGACTGCAGCAAAACTTAAAACAATTTATATCGCCGTTCCTATTCAGCATTTTCTACGAAATTTGGCCAGATGGTAGATAAGTATAGAAGGTGTAATTATACCAAAAATTATGCAATTCTTTGGAAAAACCCTAATTTTTCCGGGGAGTCAAAATTGGTTTCTATTGCCTTATCGAAAATATAAATACCTCTAAATTTTGCATTGCTTTCCAAAGGATGCTTTTCTCGCCTTGAGGTTTTTTTTCTCTGTCTAGATCCAGCCAGCTACGCAAACCCTACAAAAGCTTTCGGGCTTGGCAGCCCGCCACTGTTTACTTTATTATCAAAAGAAAAACCAAGCAGCGCTACATTAAAAATGCTTGGTTTTTCTCTAATAATCTGTACCAGTGCTTTCTCTGACATAATCTTTTCCCTCTCCATATGTCATGTTGGTGACGCAAGACGGGAGGCAGGGTGGGTACAGGTAGTGTGTATTTTCGATAAGGCAATTGAAACCAATTTTGACAAACCTGGAAAAATTAGGGTTTCTATACCACGCGCAATGGCTGTTTAGTGTGACAGCAAACAGCCGTTGCGCATGGTATAGATGCAGGCACGAAAATATCAACTACCTGTACATTTTGCATTTACCGTTGACTTCGTCAATCTACAGTGGCGGGCACCACATGCCGGGTTACCTTGGGTTGTGGCCTGGCTCCCCCCAAAAATTAACAAAACTTCGCACTTTATTGAAAATAAACAGAAACAGGAAAATTGGAATCTCTTTCTTAAAATGTGTTGGCCCTGAAAAGGGTCGTTGGATGCGAACAGGGTCTGGCTTCCGTCTTCTGGAGGTCTTCGTTTCTGCTGGTGAGTGCTTAAGGGGGTTGGATAACACATCTGGCGGTGACAATGGAACCCAGACGGAGAAGCTCATTTTCTTGTCTTGAAGTAGTGACTTGTGAAGACAGTTTGGCTTCTTCAGGATGCAACTTGAAGGATTTTGGCAATGGAGACTTGACTGTGGAATGCCCACGAAGTAGATAATGCCCTTAGTTCGTGTGCTGTGACTGATTTTGTTGACCGCACAGTAGATGTTTTGGTCATCACAAGCCCTGTGGATGACTTTCTTGGTCCAAGCCACACTCAATGCTGCTGAGGTCACATTGACACCTTTTGCGAAGGGAGGAAGAGTTGAAGTCGGCCTCTGTGGTACTCGTCGTCTTCAGTCCTTTTGATGTAATAGTGTAGGGTTCGAACTGTACAGAGTTTCTTTCGGGCTCATCACCAATGATGTTTGTGAGTGCTGGATTTATAATTGTCCTTGACGGTTCAGAGGGTCTTTGAGTTTTGGCTCGGAAGTCTGGACGTGGTCTCAGATGGATAAATTTACAGTTGTCGCTGGAGGTTCTAGGGCTTGCATTTCACTGCATCTAAGGCTAGGTGCTAAGGAAGTTAAGACTGTCTTTCGTATGAGGTTGTTCATGTGACTGGTTTGGATCGGCTCATAGGGTCCTTTCATGAGAGAGTCCAAGACAATGGATAGATCCCAGTCGGAAAAGATGCAGAAGACCGAGGCACGTTAAACTTCGAATGATTTCAATAGTATTGAGATTCGGAAATCCTCGAGAAGGTGAGTGTTGCCTGCAGCTTTGAAGACTGAGTTTAAGACAGAGCAGTAGACGAGGATTGTGGTGCCTTTGAGACCATCTTCAAAAAGGTCGTTGAAGAACATTAAGAGTTTGGGCAAAGTGGGATGGATCGGATTAACCTTCAGTCTCGACCCGGAATTTCGGGTCAGATCCGCTAATTCAGTGACTCTAAGAGCCAATAACGAAATGACCATAATAAAAGTCAGAAATTAATATGAAGAGCATGGTTTCATTACAAATATTGCAAGGGTCATTCCAGAAACACTGGTTTTAAAGATATCATTTTAGGCTTCTTTGTCGACTCTGTAGAAAATTCGGAGGAAATTAGGCCATTAGTAACCTATTTTAAAATTCACAAAACATTAGGTAATGTTTTTTAAAGTTCTAAATGCTTCTGTGGCGATTACAGGAACACTTTCTAAACTCACCGAACATCTCAGCGCTGTCGACATGCTGATCAACGTTGTTCTTAAATGCGCTGTGAATTTTCGGATCTGCCACTGGTACGTCACTGGTAAAGCACCGGACTTATCTGAGCTTTGAGGTGGTTTTTCCGGTGAATCCACCGGCTAAAGATTGCTTTTCTGTAGTTTTTCTTTGCTAGGATTATTTATGGAAAATAATTAACAAATGGTGGAAACGGTCATCACACACACCGTCCCCATTGAGCTAAAAGAAGGTAACAAGTCATTCGATTCTAATAAACGTATTTATCGATCGGTATTGCACATAAATGTATACAGCAATGCCCTTGACGATGCAAGCGTAGACACAAGTTGGATGGTGAGCTTTGTGATGGTGAGCATACCGTTCTTATCTTTATAAAGTTTTTTGTGACATTGGCTGGCATTTGTATTTGGCTGCGTGCGTTTGTATTTATACAATGTAATAAAGCATTTATTATTATTACTTATCCATCCAAATTATTATACCCGATTATGATACCTCATTATTACACTTAATTAATATATCTTATTAGCATACCTAATTCTTAGCCCTAATTATTATACCTAATTATTTTAACTACTTATCATTCTTAATAAGTATACTTAATTATTATAACCAATTATTATATCTAATTATTAAACTTAATTATTATATGTAATTATGAAACCTAATTCTTTACCTAGTTTTCATATACTTAATTATTATAACCAATTATTATACATAATTATTAAACCTAATTATTATATGCAATTATGAAACCTAATTCTTATACCTATTTTTCATACTCTTAATAATTATACTTAATTATTGTAACAAATTATATCTAATTATCATACCTAATTATTAAACCTAATTATTGCAACTAATTATCATATCTAATTATTATTATTGTGTGACTGTGAGCTGGGTGGTGATTTGGCTCTAGAGAATTCAGCTGGAATTAGTATACCAAAATATGAGTGGCAATGAAGGGTGAGTGTAATGTTTACATGAACTACTCAGGATCGTTTTGAGACAATTGTGAGATTGACAATTGTGGACTGCCTTGGACGCTGAGTTATTTGTGTCTAAAGATTGAGGTTGTTGGAGTGTGTGGAAGCCGCCATCTTGCTTGTTTATTTTGAAGTTCTACAGAAGGTGGTTCAAGACTGAGCTGGGGACACTTGAGTGACAAAAATTTTTTCGACATTTTTTCGACTTTTTATGGTTTATTTCTACTTTTTGGGAAAGATACCTTTAAATGTATACATTGTGGTCAGGCACTTTCATAAAACCAAACGAAGATGCTAGTATTGTCAAACCAGACATCCAACTGGAATACAACTTAATAACCTGAAAATGTCAAGGTGCGGAGAGTGCGAAAACAAACTGAGTAAACAAAATGAGTGGGTGAGCTGTGGAAAATGTAAGGCAAAATATCATCATGATTGTGCGGGAGTATCAGTTGCAACATGGAATAGAAAAAGTAAGATTAAAAAAGAGGAGTGGAAATGTCAAAAATGTAGGAAACAAAGAACACAATCAGAAAAAGAACAAGACAGGGAACAATATAACGAAGAAGGAGAAGATGATGTTGATGGAGGGGGAATCAAAGATGTTGGTGATGACAAAGAAAAGGATGAAGATAATGATGAAAGAAGAAAAAATCAAAGTGACCAATATGATCCAAAGGAAGAAATGAGGATGGGAGAAATGCAGAAAAGAATGATAAGAATAGAAGAAAAGATGGACAGGATGCTGACAACTTATAACTCTCTTGTTGAACTCAAAGAAGAAGTGAAAGAGGTGATTAAATCCTTGGAATACATGGACCAAGAGCAGAAAGAGCTTAAAGAAGAAAATAAAAATATGAAGATAGAGATGAAGCAAATGGAAGAAAGGTTGAAAGCATTGGAAGGAACAAGTGAAAGAAGCAAAACAATAGAACAGTCATTACAGAATTTAACGATGGAAGCCAAAACAAAGGAACAGTATGAAAGAAACAGGAACTTGGAAATCAATCAAATGGATTGGCTACCAAACGAAAACTTAAGAGAGGTGGTGCAAAGAGTAGCAGAAAACTTCAAAGTGCAAGGTTTTAAACATGAACACATTGATACAGCACACAGGATTCCAAATAAGAATAAGGATAAGGCAAGCACATTGATCATACAGTTTAAACATAGAGACTGTAGGGACATGTGGCTAAGGCAGCGCAAGTGTGTAGTGACGAACAATGCTATGTTCAACAACGGAAATCCCTATAAAATATACTTAAATGAAAACATGACGCCTTACTATCGAACTCTATTTTGGAAAACAAAGAATTATGCAAGAGAAAACAACATCAAGTATGTGTGGTTCTATAATGGGAAAATAATGACAAGAAGGCATGAGAAGGACAAAGAAGTTAAAGTAATAAGATCAGAAGCTGATCTTAGTTGAACTAAACCATATCAAAAAAGTATGTAAACCAGGTTCTGGAGAATGACAATGAAATAATGATAACTGTTAAGAAAGATGTGGTAAGCCATAATAATAATATTAAAATCATACATACAAATATAAGAAGTTTAAGGAAAAACTGGGAAATATTACAACAACAACTTGCCAATATTAATGTTGAATGGGACATAATTGCATTAACCGAAATAAACATTAAAAGATATGAGGCTAATAACTATAACATAAAAGGCTATGTTAAGGAAGCTGCAACTAGAGAAACGACAAAACGAGGTGGAGGTGTGATGGTGTTTGTTAAGGAAAACTTAGTAATAACTCAACGTAAAGACATAATGTCTGAAAATATAAATGGATTACAAATTGATATAGAAAATGACATCAAACAAAAAATAAGAATTACTATAATATACAGAAAACCGGAAACAAACAAGAAAGAGTTTATAACCCAACTAAAGAAGATAATTAAGGTGGATAATGATGATGAGAATAACCAAATTATATTGGGAGATTTTAATATTGATATATTAAAAGAAATAGATGATGATACAGATAAAAATGATCAAGTTAATATTGATAAGTATGAAAATCTATTAGCAAAAACTGGTTTTGAAAAACTTATTGATTCACCAACGAGAGAAGAAGTTGTAAGAAAAAATGGTGCATGTGTTATACAACAGTCTTGTTTAGACCACATTTTTATAAGAACTAAAAAGTGGAATGCAAAGGGTGCAACGCTTATAAAGAAAATCTCAGATCATTATTTCACAATGTGTTGGGCATGGGACGAAACATGTAATATTAAGAAAACAATAAGAGATAATAAAGTTATTTTTACAGAATACAATCATAAAAATATCATTAAGGCGCTGCACGAAGTTAATTGGGAATTTTTAGATAATATGGATTGTCCGAACAAAATGTTTGATGCAATGAATAATCAAATAGAAAGAATCTATCAGCGTAATAAAAAACAAAGAAGTTGTACAAATCGAAGCAGGAAAGAAACAGGAAGAAAGGAATGGATTACTGATGAAATAATTGAAAGGATTGATAAAAAAAATAAATTATGGAAACGAATAAGCAGTACAAAAGATATTGATGAGGATGAGATATTGATATTGATGAGGAACTGTATACAGAAGAGAAAAAAGTGAAATTAATAAATTAATAAAAGAATGTAAGCAACACTACTATAGCAAAAGAATAGAAAATTTAAAAAAGAACAACAAATCTATTTGGGAAGTAATTAATGAAATAACAGGAAAAGGAAAAAAAGAAAGTATCGACAGTGAGTTATTAAAAACATTCAAAGAAAAGGATGTTGTTAGAATAGCAAATGAATTTAATGACAATTTTTCGAATCAGGTTCCAAAATTGAAAACACAATTCAAAGAAGAAACAAAGTGTTTTAAGGAAGGACAGTTCTACAGAGAAAATTACAGTAAAAATAATAAAAAACTCCACTACAGGAACAACAAATCAATGTTCATTAATTATGCAAATGAAAAAGAAATAATACAGATAATTGATGAATTAAAAAATACAAATGAAACTGGGATAGATGGAATAAAAACAGATCATCTTAAAAACACTAAAGAAAATACCTCAATTGGAATTTGTAAATTAATTAATAAAATGATAGATAAAGAGGTATGGCCAGATGTGTTAAAAACCCAAGTATTAATACCAATTTACAAGAAAGGAAGTAAATCTGATAAAAATAATTATAGACCTGTGTCGCTTTTGTCAATAATTGATAAAATAATAGAAAATTTTTTTGCTAACAAAATTAGAAATTTTCTAATGCTTTAACAACTATACAGTATGGATATAAGAAAAAGACAGGAACAACTGATTTGCTAATAGAAATAAATGAAGTAATAACAAAGTCATTAAATGAAGGTAAACATGTTGGAGCAGTGCTAATAGACTTACAAAAGGCATTTGATACCTTTGATCCGAAGATACTGTTAAAAAAATGTGAATTAATTGGGTTAAGAGGGAAAATATACGAGCTCATAAAAAGTTATTTGAATAACAGGAAAGCAACAATGAAAATTATGGAAGAATATAGTGAATTTAATAAGGTAAATTATGGAGTGCCACAAGGCTCTGTGTTGGGACCCTTGTTATTCCTGATATACACAAATGATATAACATATGGTATTGATAGAACAATGATATATCTTTTTGCAGATGATACAATACTTATTTCAGTTATTTGGGAATACGAGGAAATGATTAAAAACTTACAACATGATTTTAATTTACTAAATTATTGGTTTATGGAAAATGAACTTTTTATAAGTAATGAAAAAACAATACAAATAGATATAAGAGTACCAAAAATGAAAATTATGCAACAGAAATCAATAGTGAAACATTATATGGATTGCAAAGTTCTTCAGAGGAATAGAGAAAGTGATGTGTGTCATTATAAGTGTAAAAAATTAGAAATTAAAAACACAGCTAAATATTTAGGAATACACATTGATAAAAACTGGAATTTTAAAATGCATATCTCAAACATAATTGTGAAGCTCCGACAAACGTTACCAAAAGTATATCAAATTAAAAATATACTTAGCATGAAAAATAAAAAAATGATCTATGATGCATGGATAGCTAGTCATATAAGATATGCTATAGAAATATATGGTTTTTCTTCTGAGTATTTAATTGATAAACTGCAAAAGATTCAAAATAAAATTGTAAAATTGCTATTTGGAATAAAAAATGCAAAAACTAAAGAGATTTATAAAGAATATAAGATACTTACAGTGTTGCAAATGCGTGACTATATGGTTATAACAAAAAATTATTACGACAATAAATTTAAAAATTATAATAACGAAAAAAGATCTAAATTACGAATACACTCTCAAAGGTTTGAAATACCAAGATGGAAAAATAAGTATGGCCAAAGAAACAAAAGGTGGTATGTACCAAAGATTTTTAATGAATTACCTAAAAACGCGTTAAATTATCAAAGCTTAAATGAATTAAAAAGGAATTTAAAGGAAATAATAATGGATACGACAGACGGAAAATAAATAGAAAATGTAAATAGCGTTATACTGTTGAGATGTACTGTTTATTGTAAGGATTTTTGTAAATAGTGTAAAAACATCTTTATGTGTATTTATTGAAGTGTAGACTCACACAAGTTTGGCAGATCAAACTTCGAGTCGTTACGAAATAAACTTTACTATTACTATACCTAATTACCATAAATAATTATTAAACCTTATTATTACACATAATTATCACACACAATTTTTAAACGTAATTATTGTATCTAATTATCAAACTTAATTATTATACCTAGTTATCATACTTAATTATTGTAACCAATTATCATTCCTAATTATTACAACTAATTATCATACATAATTATAATGCTAATTTTTGTAACTGATTATTATACCTAATTTCATACCTAATTATTATAATCAATTATCGTACCTAATTATTATAAATACTTATCATACCTAATTACAATGTTAATTATTATATCTAATTATTATACATAATTATTAAACTTCATTATTATATCGAAATATCATACATAATTATTAAAGCTAATCATTAAACGTTTTATCATTAGTTATTATTATATGTAATTATCAAACCTGATTATTGTACCTAATTATTAAACTTATTAAACCCAATTATTATAACTAATTATCATACCTCATTATCTTACTCATTATTGTAACGAATTATTAAATCTACTTATCGTACCTAATTATTATACCTAATCATTGTAACCAATTATTATACTTAATTATAAAACCTAGTTATTACAATTTATTATAATACCCAACTGTTATACGTACTAATTGATGTAACCAATTATTATGCCTAATTATCACACCTAATTATTATACCTGATTATCTACCTAAAACTGGGAACCCTATTTTTTAACGATTGAAGCGTACAATAAGGTCACCACCACCCAGGTTTTAAATTGAACCGGTTCTTCTACGCAAGCATTAATACTTTTATTCATGGGAGACTTAAGGTTCAACTATGTTAATTTACAACCAAAAAAGTAAAAACTAAATAAATAAGAAATTTTTCAACTGACCTGTTACGTCTCGGGTTGTTGATACAATTTCTGTTTTGAACCGACACTCCACCTCCGCAAGTCCGCGAACATTCTGACCATTCCGACCAGGGACTCCAAGCCCCAAGGTGGCGTAGCCGACCACTGGCCTTGCTCTCCTGAAAAGAAAAGAAAAAACTTAATAAATAACCCAAATATATCCTAGTTTGGCTCTTGATAGGGCAATTTATAAAAGCAGAGCGATTAAACCAGACATAATTAATTTGCAAATAAGTGATTTATTGTTTATTACAGAGTGCCGAAGCTTCACTTATTACGGAGGAACGAAGCTGTCATGACGTAGTAGTTTGATACCATGATTTCAAAACGACAACAACATTTTGTAGGAATCCGTAATAATTGTATTATTATGTATGTAACTTACTTTTCCTTGGATGACTTGAATGCTTGCGGCAATGTTGGAAGTCAGTACCGCAAGGAAAGCACTTCAACACATATACACTATAGAATGAATTCACAATTGAATTCTGGCTCTAATTACAGCTGTAATACCGATCTAAAACGGTTGTCCCCTTATAAACAAAAGCACTCCCATCCCCATTTTGTTAATTTTCGGCCAATAATACCTTACATTAATTAGGCCTTCCTTCGTCACCTTAAAATACACAACCCAAACATGATCATGAAAAACGAAGGAAAGAAAAATCATTAAACAGCTTTGTAACACTTGCAAGTTACGAAGCATCAGCACAAAATGGAGTGGTAATCCGTCTTGGCGGTGTTAAATGACGTAACATGACGTCATCAGCCTGCACAGACCAGGAGAGATTTGTACAATTTTGCACATTTTCCCATTATCACAATTTTTTTTTAGTATTCATGGCCCTGAATTTATTGATTGTGATTATAAAGGCTTCAAGAGCAAGTCTTGGTTTTTTTTTTCAGTCAGTTCGTGGTAAAATGTTTGGATTCTATTGACAGAATTCGATTGAAAAAAAAAATCAGTCATGGCCTTGCAACCTAAATTCACGGTACATAAATCCATGGCCGTGAACATCGTCAAAAAAATTGCGATAATGGAAAAATGGGCCAAATTATACAAATCCCCTCCAAATAACCAAGATGGCTAGACTGTGGCTGACACGCCCATTTGTGTTAGTGCTTTTCAACTTGAAAATAGGGTTAAAAGTGTGTTTTTATCGTATTGTGGGTGCTTTTGCCTATCCGGGGAGGGGGGCGGGGGGAGGAGTCAACCATTTCGGATATGCATCAATCCCACAAGTTATGCTGTAATATCAGTTTGGGGCATTTTGCGTGCAATGTTTTGTGTAGTTAGCTAGCCACAAAACATTTGAGTTTTTTTTCCCCCGCTTAACCCTTTACTGTCCATTCCAAACCGGTTGGATTTTTTTAGAGTACCGCATAGGTCATTCGCGTTTGGTTTGGAGAAGAAGAGGACACTGACCACTGGGCTGTGGCTGCTCGGGGTCCCCGGGGACCCCACACAAAACTAGCATCGCACATTGGGACTTGGTTTTTTGCCGTTCAGTAGCCGTCCGAAAGGGACGCTGGGCATTAAATGATTAAAGGGTTATGAAAAAAATATGTCCGTGAATTTTAAAAGTTCGAAGAAAAAACATTTAAAGGTTACGTTACGAATGATGAAATTCATTAAAACAAAAATACCAAGAAACGAGAAAATAACGCCGTGTGCACTTACTCGACCAGAGATAATTAAAACTCCAGTCACGAGGTAAAGGTTTAACGAAGGAAACAGTCGGAATTAAAAACTGTCCTTGTGAGAATACGAGATGGTAAGCACTGGAACGAAGAATGTTGAACAAAACAAGTACCCGTAACGTCAACACTACCCGACGTTTCGTGCTAACTCCAGCCCATTATCATGGGAATAAAAATAAAATATATTTAAAATTGCATAAAGGTGCAAACGGACGATTGCAGGCAGGACTGCTTAAGTCAAACAACAATTCCAACAAGTTTAAAAAGGAGAATATTAAAAATTTTAAAAGTTTTAAAAGAGGAAGAGGAGAGTGACCTCTTTGTGCTGAAAGCACAAAAAGAAGTGGCGAATATTGAGTGCAGTCTGAGTTTTATTCAGTTTCCCTGGTGGTGAGGGTGTCAAACAGTTTTATGGTACCCTGGTGTCGAAATTTGGTAAGAGAGTGCTCTTTGAGGAGTGCTAAGTAGTCTTTAAAGGGCAATTACATCCATTTTGACATGCATGTTGACTTTTGGCTCACTTACACAATAACTAAACACAAGAATTGCGGTAAGAATACGTTACGTACGTCCGATATAACAATTTAATTACTGCATCACCAAAACACGACACGGAGGTCGCCATTTGTTTGCTGGAACGCGTAGAAATTAGTGCCGACAGACGGATCTCTTCGATTTCGACTCGCAGCCGATTGAGATAGCTGTATTGACTGTGAGGAGCTCAAGGCCGCCAGACGCTTGAGCTCCTCACAGTCAATACAGCCATCTCAATCGGCGGCGAGTCGAAATTGAAAAGTGACATCTGTCGGCATTAATTTCTGAACGTTTCAGCAAAACAATGACGATCTCCGTGACGTATTTTGGTAATGCAGTAATTAAATTGTTATATCGGACGTAAGTAACGTATTCTTACCGCAATTCTTGTGTTTAGTTATTGTGTAAGTAATCCAAAAGTCAAACATGCATGTCAAAATGGATGTAATTGCCCTTTAAATTTGTTGTCATTAGGGAGTAGATGATTATGAACCTCTGGGTCGATGCACAGAGTTTCAAGGTTAAGCCTTGTACGAATATGCGGGATTTGGAAAACAATCGTAGTATTCGAAATATTAGGTTTGTGACTTGTTTTTTAAATGCTGGACCAATGAGTTATTGTTGTCTTAATCGTTCGATCAGCCTTTGTTCACTGTGTCCAATGTAGGTTGACATGTTTTATTTTAACATGGAATTTGGTATTTGGCGTTTCTTTTCAGGTGTGCAGAAAGTTCGAAGTCTGGCTTCATTGTGTTTTGGAGAGACATTTTGACATTAGGTTGATTTTTGGTTGCCAGTCGAAGAGCCTGGGTGTGTAGTAGATATAGAGGGGTTCGGTTTCACCTTGAATGTATGGAGTGACAATAAAGTTAGCAGTTTTGGAAGTTTGGGGGAAGGGGGGGGGGGAGATTTTCTTGTGAAGTAGCCAAGTAAGGCAAGAAAACCGAGTGACAAGGTGGAGTGAAAAGCCATAGTTGACGTATTTAAAAATGATATAACGAAATTCAGTCAAGAGGTGTTGTGGTTGAGTGGTGTGAGTGCTCACTCTCTGTATTTCATTTTTAAGGATGCTAAGTAGTTTGTAAATAGGGTCCGGATATGACTGGGAAAAAAGAAACACGAGTGGTTTGTGAAGGTTTCCTGTAGTGAAGGAATTCAAAGTACCCAAAAGCGTTAATGTAGAGAGTAATGTCCAGAAATGAATATCCGGGGCCTCCATAGTGAAGCTGAGGGAGGAATGGTAATTGTACAGAAATACAAGCATTTTACATCGAAGTGAAATGGCGGGCAAAGGGCCAAAGTATCGTCAACAAATTAGTGCATGCGGTACACCCCGTTATTTCAAAGAATTATGCATACTTTGATTGGAATATGCCACTTTGCATGTGGGTACCTTAAGCCAATACAAAATTTTTCAGAAGGGGAGCCACCTCAATTTCCATGTAGAACACCAAAATGGCGGGGGGGGGCCCCCCCCCCCCCCGCTTAAAAAAACGATTTTTTTTTTTGTTGTTGCTGTAACTCTTAACCGTCAACAAATCAAAAGCATAATGTGAAGCAAAAACGTTCAGCACACAATTGTGGACAGGAAAAGTGATAGACATTGTTGCGTAAAAGTAAAGCTTGAATCCCAAAGTCGTATTTAAAGGACGCCACCTTTAATTCTCGTGAACACACTTTTTTTTTCAATTGGTATTCAAAGTTTAAAGTGCTATTGCGAGCCCTCTAATAGCCCGAAATGGACATGCTAAACACATTCAGAAAAATGGGGATCTATTGTTTCCATCAATCCTAATCGAAATTGTTTAGCTTAGGTACAAATACAATATGAACATTACAATGGCACTTAGAAATTGAAACTAGCCACTACACCTTTGTCTCTATCTAAGGTAAACAAGGATTTATGAAAAGAATACATCCCCACCTTACTGAATATTTTATTATATTTTATATTATAATTATATTATAATTATTATGTTTTATATTTGAAAGAACTCCTTTTTTCCGCTATCGACTTAATTCACCTACCTATCTATTCCTTTCGTTATTACTGATCAGAAAATCATACTGAAAACGTGCACAAACGCTTATTTATTTTTAAACAGAATTATTAAAAAATGTTAAAACGCTACTCACATGCATAGCGACGCCGCCATACTACGAGATGAGAGCGCCACAAAAAAACCTGATTTCGACCAGAATATTAGTAAACGGATATTATCGCTGGCCAGACAATTTTTGGTTACAGTTTCTGATGTTATATGTTTCAGCGAGAGCAGCATCGCGAGCGAGGTACGTGATTTGGAAAAAAATGAACATAATTTTCATGAACAGCGATCTTTATTTATCTTAATTTGCAGATTTTACGGAAAAAAAATCGAAAAACATTTTTTTTTAATGACGGAATTTTTTTCCAAATATACTGAACATGATGGTGATCCCCCCCCCCCCCCCAATTACGTGCCTCGCTCGCGCTACCAGGCTCGCTGCGGCTAAACATATAACATCAGACACTGCAACCAAAAACTTGTCCGGCCAGTGATAATATCCGTTTACTAATGTTCTGGTCGAAATCAGGTTTTCTTGTTGCGCTCTTGGCAACGTCACTATGCATGTGAGCGTTTTAATATGTTTTAATAATTCTTTTT
Organism: Lithobius niger; assembly: GCA_023313725.1. Lineage (NCBI taxonomy): Eukaryota > Metazoa > Arthropoda > Chilopoda > Lithobiomorpha > Lithobiidae > Lithobius > Lithobius niger. The sequence continues at coordinate 51,274 of JAHWFP010192013.1, read as the reverse complement.
AAAAATAAATAAACGTTTGCGCACGTTTTCGTTATGATTTTCTGAACCATAACGACGAATATATAGGTAGGTGAATTAAGTCGATAGCGCGAAAAGCAGTTCTTCCAAATAATTGCCAACTTTTCTAGGGCCGGAAGGGGGAGGGGGAGACAGAAATGGGTATCGGTTTTAAGCGCTACTTCTAAACCGCCGACCATACTGCAAACAAATCCGTGTAATGTACATGGGCCTGCACGACTTAGCTTTTGCTTAATTATCTAACTTCAACCTAAATGATCTACCAGCTTTAAGTGTGTTTATTTTGTTTTCCTCAATCAGCGCGTTCTCCTAGAACGTTAAATTACAGCGTCGTTAGCGGAAGCCTATAACGGAAACTTGACGTTGTAAATTTTGCTGTAAACTGCCCATTGCTCTAGACAGACATATCATTGGTATCCGTTTAACGGCTTTGTTGAATGAACTAGTGGAGTTAACTTGCTTTTGTAGTTGATTGTTTGGGAAGCTCAGCCGAAGCTACGTCATTAAAGTTTTTACCAACCACATCACACCCGGGAAAACCGTTGGGACCGAATTTTGAATATCGAATCTTTATTCTGCGATTTGATGCGGTATTGCGCAGAGGTAGTTTCACCTGCTGCGGATTAGTATGCCGAAGTTCCTTAGTGCAGTCGCGGCAACACGCTAGCAGTGTTGTAATTAGCGGCTACATTACGTGGCTATTATAGAGTACATTAGTACTCATTACTACATTAGTACTAGATCTCAACGGCGAGACGATAAGCCCACAGGTGAACTGTAATCCTGTGTAGCTACCGGGAAGGTTTGTTTGTTGTTTATTTCCACGTTAAGCTTGAAGTACAAATTTATTGTGTAAAAGTTGTTTTTTTCTTGGCTATAGCCATTCAATTAGGTTCAGCTACGCAACGAGTCTGCTTCTCCTTCTTCTTCGAGTGGTGGTTGCAGCGGACAAGTATATTTATAGGAGGGGATTCTAGGGAACTCCACCAAGGGAGGCAAGGCTTAGGAAGCCCCAATGTGGTCATCGGATCGGTAGGCCAAGTCGGCTAGGGCCTTAACTGATTTCACAACTGATTCCATCAGTTGCGAAAAACACTTCTGAATTAAACGTTCTTCAAGTAAAATCCAGTTACACTTCATCGTGAAACAATCCTGCTGATTTAAAATCAGTCCGAATATCCTCTTCTTTGAGGAACTGGGGGGAAGCGGAGGGGAGGAGGAGAAGCGAACTTTATTTATGGCAATTCGTGTATATGTATTTTGCTAAATTAGCCCCTTGTTGCCAGGAATTCTAAGTCGGAATATTTCCAGAAGTTTTATTGCTGTAAGAATCAAATATTTTAGGATTTGTGTTGATGGTTTAGTAGTTGGTTCCAAATAAAATTAAAAGGCTTGTCACAACCACTTAAAATTTCGTTCAGCATTTTTTTTTTTGTGTATAAAAAGAACCTTGTCCGCATACATTAAAACGAGTGATGAAGTTTCGATTAAACTAGAGGCAGTCGTTTTTCTTTTCTTTTTTTATTAATTGTTGTATTACTAAAATTACAAGTTTTAAGTGGCTATAAAAGTACAATATTTTATTTGGTATTCATGTACTTGAGATACTAAAACCGTGCTTATTCCGAAATACTGTACTAAAACTCTAAACTGAATACTCTTAAAGGTATATATCTCCCTGCGCCATTTTTCTCGATCCTCCACATCAAGTACGGCTCCAAAGGTCTATTTACTTACCGTTAGTCTTTCCCTTGATAAAAATCCGTTTTAAAATGTGGCGTCTACGAGATTTTCTGTTGAATATTGGGGAACTTTATTTACGTTCTTCCAGAACGTATATGATGCTTTGCGCGACTATGATCTTGAAGGTTTATGTGTGTGTGCGCAGTACTAATTTTATTCGTTTGCTAGTAATTACTACGAGATCAAAAATCTAAAAGACTAATGCAGTAAATATTAAAATTAATTATTCCAATAGATCGCCGAAGCAAAATTATAAGACACTAGCCTAGAAAATTATAAATTGTGATGTTAAAATACGAGAATCATTCCGGTTTGTGACGACACTATCTTTAACTTGATTCTGTTTCGTGTACTATTCACTGTGAGGAACACAGCTACCACCCCAGCCGCCCTTGGTGCTGTAAATGCGCGGATGGCGATATGCGCGTAGCTGTCATAAGGTACGCGGAATGTTATAAGGCAGGCCGGGTGTACCTTTAATTAACATTCCAACAAAACTTTCAAGCTGTTACAAGGTGTGAGAGAATAAACACGAAGAAACTAAATAAACAGAAAATAAAAAGACACAAATCGCTGTAAATAATGTAAAATACACTAGAAATAAACACCAGCAGGAAATAAAATGAATTCACTACATTAATGACAGTCAGTCACGTTTACGCACTTTGTTTCATTCGAGTGACGTGACCCGGAGTCGAACTGGCGAACCAGTCCAGAAAAAATCACGAAAGAGATAACGAAGCAAACAGTACAGAAAATCTTACATTATAAACCAAAGTCTCTTAACAGAAATGAAGCAACCGCAACTACCCCCGGAAGGGGAAAAATGAAAACGTGCGAATGTGTCAATTCTTTGGCGTGAAGTTGAAACTGGGACGTTGTTGCCCCAAAAAGAAGTTGAGATTGGCGCATTGTTGCCTCGACTAACAATTTGCTCTAACAATTATCCTTCTAACTAAACACCGTGGTAATCTCAACTCAAGGGCAAGTATTACATGACGTCACGCACACTTCTTTTTCACACGGTACGCATCGCTTAAGCCATAGCGAAAGACTGGGAGTGTGGGGTGGGAGGGGGGGCAAAGTGAGCTGTTACCATTAAGCATACGATTACGCATTAACTGAACCTAGAAGACAACAAACAAAAAACAATCACGGGATCCGGCACCCAGGAGCCGGGTACGTGTTCAACTACGTAGCAAAGAGGAGAAAGGGAAGGAAACCAAGAGGAGAGTGTGAAGACGGGATAAAAGGAGGAAGGGAGAGGGGAGAGAGAGGATTGGCGGAAAAGGGTAGTGTTACACAAACAAAAATCGACTTTTGCAGTGAACGATCAGGCAGCACCGAGCAATTACTGGGAAACGACCACGGGTCAAATAAATCCCCGGGCGAAGCCGGGTACGTGCTAGTCTATATATATATATATTTCTCTTGGGAGCAGACTTAAGATGTGAGCAGACTTGATGAGGTATTGTTAGGGATCAGGATTAAACAACCGAACCTTCAACTATCAGCAAGAGGACGAGCGAGCTCATTCTTCCCACGGTAGCAAAGAAAAAGGGCGAGCCGCCGACAATGAGAACTGATGTGTGCTGTAACAATTAGAAACCAACAGAATATTGCTATTCCGGCAGATAGACCAGCGTATGTTACGACGAGGATACAGCTAGTAAAAAGTAATCTATTCTGAGCAAGAGAGAAAATATACAGACCTTATTGGGACTCGAAATCGGCTTTTTTTGGCTACATCGGTTATTAGAGCATCGCATCGGTCTTGGGCAGCAGATGATAAAACATCGGAAATCCACAATTTTAATAAATCATTTTGTGACCGATGCGCATTAATTCATTACTGGGTGCTAAGTTTTAGGCCTATATACACAAGTATTAAATTTTGTTTGCGATATCCTCTGACTCCTTGAAAAGTTGAACTTCAGTTTCATTTTACTTTCTTAAACATCAAGACCACGAGATATTGGAATCGGATACCGGCCGATGTTTTTTCCACATCGTAATCGGCATTTTAGGACATTTTTAGCACCCATAACTGGAACCCAACCCAGCCTAATAACGTGGGAAGCGCTGGGTTCAAGTCGCCGTCGATGAAGTTGTTGTTCGTTTCTGTGCTTTCTTCTTTTCGTACCGTCTGCTTCGTTGCAGCAAAACCACCTTAGTTAATTCGTGCGAAATAATTTAATTATTTTAACCCGTATTAACGCAAACTAACTTATCACTAACCCAGCCAATTAACCAGTTGCCTTAAAAACCACAGGCATCTATACGCGGGCATCTCCTCTTGTGGTTTGTGGGTATGTCTCTTTTATGACCGTCCTTGTATATTACAAGGAAAATAATCTCAACTCAAACTCAACACAAAACTTATTGCACTTAGCGTCAGTTCAACATATTTTCGTTTTGTTTGCACAATCAAGAAGCAACCGAAACTTGTACGAAAAGAGTTAGCACAATCCAAAGAGCAGAGGTCTTCAAAACCAGCCAGTTGGAATGACCCAATCTTATTAAATTTTATTACACTTTCTTGGGTCACAGAACTCGCGTTTCAATCGACCAACTCCTAACGAATCATCTTCGTCGAATCATCTGCTTCGTCGAGTTTTCTTTCAATTTCATCATCTTTCCTGGTTCAGCATTAAATTTTAAACTTGCCCGTTTAAAGTTGGGAGGTAGGTCAACTACGGTGGATAAGTGCAACGTAAAACGCTCTTGGTAAGGTTCAGTATGTTCAGAAAAGCAGTCAGTATTCCATGAACATTAAAAGCTATAGTAGGGGTAGCCCGACAATCGATAATTCGATAATATCGCGATACAATTTTTCGGTGATTATCGTATCGTGCCTTTTCTGATTTATCGAATTATCGTGCAAACCCCGATGCTTAAATTGTCATAACTTGGAAACCGTAATAGATAGAAACATGCGGTTTGAGGCGTTGCCTGCGGAATTCCAAGGGCTCTTCAACCAAGTGTGCAATACTGTTTTTATTTTTATTAATTTTTTTATTTGCTAATGAAGGCAACACGAAGTCAATTAAGATTTATGTGTGTCGACAATTACGTACAGTTAATAAAACATTTCCTATACAAGTGTAAGAAATACAAGTGTAAGTGTATACACTTATGCACTTATATACACAAATGTTAATAATTCAATTCTTATGCGCCGAATTTCTATTGGCAAGCCTTATAACATATGAGAAAACCTTGCAAGTGGGCCTTTCCATTCCCGGCCAATGCACCAATGTCAAATCACAATTTCATGACATTAATAATAATAATTTTTAAGGTGTAGAGTTTAATGTTTTAAAGCATAGACTCATTAGTTTGCTTTTTAGTTCATTGTAAGTGTTTATTTTTTTGAGATGTTTAGGTACTTCGTTAAAAGTTTTTATTGTGTAGTATTCCGAAATCATTTTACCGTATTTGTTTCTCCACATTGGTAACTTTAATGAATGTTGCTAGCCACTTTAGCTGACTGGAATGTTAGTTTAACGACAACAATATTTCGGTATATTAGTGTAGGTGTAGGCCTGTCGGTATTACCACTTTGACGTACTAAAATACATCATCTTAGTCAAGGGAGTCTAAGCTGCAGGTAAGAAGATAATTCAGATAAGCATCTGGGTAGTGCAGCAAAAGCCATTATATGGCCATTTAGTCTGGAAAAAAATTACGTGGACGGGAATCAAACTCAGGTTTTGATATGCATGGATCGTTCAGTGGAAAGGCGTAACTCTCGGTTTCACGTAGCATGCGAGCCGCGTCGTCCAAGACCTCGTCCATCGTCCGAAAACTGCCGCGAGGCGCTCTGATATAGTGTTAGTGGGACGCACAAGAACGTGGTAATCTTCTCATTATTTATTAGATTTCCCGGTGTTGCAGTACTAAACGAACATTATTTTACGATAATGGAAACTATTCGAAGTCTTCGGATGATTTCTTGATACGTCAAAGGATCGTTTAATACAATTTTAATGAGAATAGAAAATGACGTAGCGCAATACACAGTACAATACACACGTACCTTGGTAATTCTTCTTCTGGTTGAAATTCATGAAATTAAACCACCGGAGTTCTTTGTTTTGACGTCGAGTGGACAAAGAGGCACGTAGCATGAAGCCATTGTTGGTAAACTTTAATAATGCAGTGTTTTAGGTTTAAAATCCGAGTATCACGCGTCACGAGTCCCTTTCACAGTTCAGTCCACCCGCTAAAGCAGTTTCTTCTTTTTGCGGCGTGTTCGCAGCGCGACTGGTGGCAGAATCGGAGGCTAAGTGGATGACTCGCCGAATTTCCATTGGCAAGCCTTATAACATGAGGAAACCTTGCAAGTGGGTGGGCCTTTCCATTCCCGGCTGATGCACCAATTTTTGATTGAAAGGTCACTAATTTGCAGCAGTGGATGGATTTAGGAATTGATCGTTGCCTAAATGCACTCTAATAGGCGAAATATATTTTTTTTCACAAGTAATAATACAAGAGTTAGTTCAAACTTCAATTAATTTGTGGTATGCAAGATTAGTGATACAAAAAAAAACGTCATTTTCAGGACGGCTTTTTTTTTTTATCATTAATCTTGCATACCACAAGAACATCAATGGAGAACCACAAGTATATCAATATACAGATTTAATTTAATTTTCGGCAAATAATTTTTTCCTTGGTCTCAATAAAAATCAGTTAAAAAAACTATTAAAAAAAAACACATGATTGTGTGTAGTGAACGACACTCAGTCCTTCGTCTTGGAATGCACAAAGATGGTCTCTTTGCGCATTCCAAGAAGGAGAACCTAGTGTCGTTCACCACACACAATCATCCGTTTTTAATCGTTTTTTTCACCGAATTTTATTGAGACCACAGGAAAAATTATTTCCCGAAAATTAAATCAAATCTGTATATTGATGTACTTGTGGTTCTCCAACACCTTTCAGAAAGGTTTTAAATTTTTTTTTATCACTAGTAGAGTTAGTTCAATATAGTAATTTGTCTTCCCGTGTGAGCATCCTATATAAGATCTTAAGATCCTATAGGATCTTGGTACAAGGTCTTGCAGGGTCTTACAGGATCTTAGCAGGATCTTACAGGATCTTTGTACCAAGATCTTACAAGATCTTACACCATCTTGTAAGTTTTGCTCTTCCTGTAAGAACTTAAAGAATCTTAAAAGATCTTAAAGGATCTTACATAGGATGCTCACATGGGTTGTCCACGACTTTCATTCAGAACTGAAGAAAGCTTCGGAATGCAACGAATGATTGAGAATAATAATCTATCCTCAAACTAGGCTCGACTGATACTTGAAACTACAATACCACGTTGCTTTAAAATCAACGTGTAGGAACTAAAGTGAAAAAATATCTGATAATACCGTATGTGGTCAATTATCAGTGATTTTACCAAATGTAACATCCCTAGCGAATTGAAAGATGTCGATGATTTTTTTTCAATCGGAGGAATTCAGGCAGGCGTTATCTTCCCGAGTGAGTAGCACGAGTTAAGTTCCCTAGTAATAAACAGCATGAGGGTTGAACAAAATTAGATAACTTAAAATGCATCGCAGAATATTTAATGAGGGAATTTCCATGAAGAATTGTATCGATAATTTTCGGTGCACACTAGTCGGCAGACACTTTAACTTTAACTTTATTTCGGAAACATCCGCATTGCCATAAACGGATGGGTGGCGAACAGAAATTAAGAAACATTTTAAACTTATACAGTGAACAAGAAAATCCACTGACAAAAAGTAATCATGAGAGCGCAGACAAAACATACATTACGAAGAAACTTGCGGTAAATGAAATATACAGTATAATACATGCGAAATGAAAATCATGCGCTACAAAAACAAATACATGCGGTATCTGACATGCGGCAGATACAATCAAATACATGAACATGCCGCCTATCATGCCCGCCTATCAGAGAGATTCTCGGAGAAATCACCAAGGGTAAAAAAAAAACCGGCGTGAAAGTTTGATTACAAGCAAGGTACACTGTGAAGAGTTCGACTAGCCTGTCGGTGCACCTTCTCGGTACCTTATATTCAGGTCGACGACCCAAAAAAGGGGATGAGTAGTGGAGGGCGGTGAGGGCCTACCCCTCCGCTCCATATATCTTGGTTTTCAGTGAAAGAAATAGCGCAGAAGCGGAAATTTGTTTATGATATAGCCCACATGTTCAACGTCAGCACGAGCCTCAATTTTAATCCAATAACAAAAGACAGAAATCATCCGAGCAATAATTTTCCAAAAGTTTACCCGACCAGTCATCAATCTGTCCTTACTACTTCCGTTCCTGCCTTCTCTCCCCTAATTTATTGGATTATTCGATGGACTGCTTCCATGGGGGCAAGAAGAAGCCGTGAGTATAGGCTGTAGGGCAGCAAAAAAGAAAAATATATATACGTTAAAAAGAGCTAAAGCCGATTCTGGGCCAAACTGAGCGGTGATAGGCTGCTTTCGTGTGACGTAATAAATTTCTCTTTGTAGCTAAACGCGAATAGTGGCAAGCGAATGACGAAAGAGGAATATTGTAAACTTAACCGGAATAGAGCAATGACACGTCACTGCGGCGTTCATATCTGGAGCCAGTAGTTGTGCTAGCTACAAGGGGCACTGGATATACACGGAGGTGAAAACATTAGAGTAGTTTGTCAATTCAGTTCTGTGAGAGCAAATTTCTTGGACCTAAACATGCTCAATTTTCACAATTTGTTGGCAGCTGCAGCAATTTTCAGCAAATGGAATCTTTTTTCCCCCAATTTTCATACTTAATAAATGTTTCGCAGCGTAAGGGATTGAAAAAAAACAACAGGCCCTAGAAAACCGCTCTCATAGCGTCGGCATGACTAAAGACCCCTTTTCTTTTTTTACCTCAATCTTTATCTGGTGCCCCTTGTAGCTACCACAACGACCGAGTCCGGATACTAGCTCTGTAGCCCAATATAGCGTCGCTGTCGCTGTTTTGTAGGTTCGCACAGGTGTGAATTTCACCGATAGCAAATTTCATTGCCAAAGAATATTATAGAATGAACCTAGTAATTACGTGATGGTTGTTGGGGGCTTGCCACCACAACAATAATCCGTTTAAAATAGCACTACTACCGACTGAAAATCGTACGAAAATACGGTGCGGCATGTAGTGGCGGTGATATTGTTAATAGGATCCTCCCAGCGCCATTTTTCTCGATCCTCCTCATCAAGTTCGGCCCCAAAAGTTTTATTTACTTACCGTTAGTCAATCCCTAGCTAAAAATCCGTTTTAAAGTGTGGCGTCTAGGAGACTACCTGTTGAATATTGGAGAACTTTATTTTCTGCGGGACACACGTATGCGCGCGCTTACAATAACCGTGACGTTTCATCTCTGTGTGTGCATGTACTAATTTGCTAATAATGACTACGAGATCAAAAATCAAAACGACTAATGCGGTAAAAATTATAATTATTTATGCAAACAGATCGCCGAAAAAAATTATAAGATACTAACCTACAAATTATAAAGTGCGATATTAAAATACGAAAATCAACCGGTTTGTGACGACACAATTAATGCGTTCATGCTGGTTCGTCTATTAGGCGCAATGTCAACTGAGACAGTAGCTGCGTTCTTCGCTACGAGGAACACAGCCACTATCTCAATTGACTTTGGCGATGGTAATATGGGGGATGTGATCGGCGCGTGGTGGTTATAAGGCAGGCGGAAAGTTATAAGGCAGGCGGGATGTTGCTTTAACCTTTACAGCTTGCTCCCAAGTGCATGAGGACGTACCAAATTAATGAGGTCGTGGCTTGTTTGTCTCGTTAAAAGAAATGGCGTTGTGCATTCTTTCGCTTGGTGCAAGCAATTGCTAGATAGTACTAGATAGCGCTAGATGTTGCCAGATTCCGCATACTTTTAATCGGTGATAGTGACACTTTTCAACTCCTAGATGCAGCACCGTAGAATCTTCGAGCAATATAAAGAAAATAACGTTAAATTAAAAATGGAACAACGCTATTCGCAGCAGCGCCACGATTTTCACAACTAAAACGAGATCACGTGACCCACATCACCCTATGGATGGCAGAGAATCTGAAATGTGGATACTGTGTTTACAATATGGGTAACGCTATCGAAATGGTGAACAGGCGCCTTTAATGTTGACATAGAAACTACAGTAGCTGCATTAAAAACTTAGTGACCTAATGGTTAGTAAATTTTGAAATAAGGTACTATTGTGTGCGCGGTATATCTTGAGTCCTGCAAGTATTTTGTGAGCGGCTACGTCTTCCTGTGGATGGGGTGGCTTTAATCGATGGCCGCCATTGTTTTTATAACCATCTTGGATATCAACAACTGAAAACGTACAATCGATTATCTGTGTTCGTTCTGTGGAGAACTCAAGATAGGCCGCGGACACTATAACAGCCTAATTTTCTGTGATCCAATGAAAACTTACAATTGCTGGGTTCTCAGGGGGTAGGCACAGACCTATAGGCATGTATGCGGGTAGATCTCCCCGCGAACGACAGCGATCTAATATTCTATTTTAATACTTACGGTTTTAATGATTCACTCGCTCACTCCCTCCGTTCGCGTGGAGCTCTTCCCGCACACATGCCTGTCGTATGCCTAGCCCCTGTGCCTACGTTGACTATTATTATACCTATTTGGTATTTGGTATTATACCGATTTCACATTGGTAAATTCAAGTGGTCCTGGCCGTGCCTAGGAGGGCATGGGCACCGTTTTATTAACCAATGCGAAATCGGGCCGGTCCAGGCCGTCCTACTATTTCAAGAGCCGGCCCGACTCACACCAATGGTGAGAGCCTGGAAGCGCCAGGCACGGCCAAGACCGCTTTATTTACCAACGCGAAATCAAATTAGGGACGGAGCCGGCCAGCACCGTTTAAATCGGAAGTGATGTTGATGTGCTGCTATCCTCACGGCTGCGCGTTGCAGCTTCATTTCCTCTTTGTATCATCTTAATTCCGGCTTTTCGCATGCGTCGTCCATATGTGAAATACAAATTTCAATACTGTGTTAATGGTGCTGCAGTGTAGCGGCAGAAAGTGGAACGTGTCAAGTACCACAAACCGACACGGGGCGGTGCTGTAAATCGTGATCAGCGAGCCGTGGAATTAACAACGCGAAAGCGGGCCGGTAGTGGCCCCGATTGGCACTGGCCGACCCGCCCCAGTCCGGCCTGGTCGCTTGAATTTACCAATGCGAAATCGGTATAAAGCCCTAACCAGACAGAAGAAATGTTCATGCGAAACCTACGTGCCTACAGGTCAAAATTGCTGGACGCAAATGGTTAGTGGGCCGTTTATTGACCGATTGTGATGTTTTTGGTACACCATCCTGCGTCGCCATGCAGCCGCGAGCAGCAAGTTTGGTTAGGGTTTAAGGTGAATCAAAGGGCAAGTTTTGGTACACTTTCAAAGACCACAATTCGCGTCTTGTAGCAACACGACTACGGTGCTTGGCGTTCACTGACACTAATTTTAACTATGCAGGTAAAAAGAAAAAGAATAAAAAAAAATAAATAAATAAACACCGGTCGTAACATCCAAGACTGCAGTGAAGACCAGTTTGAGAGTTTTTGTTTATTTATCTTACTACTGCAACGTCGTATGTCTTTACATAAAAGGCCATTTTCGCGTTGACGGACCGATGGGAGAATGTCGGAAGGATACATGCCGTCGCGCCTGTAAACCAGTTGCATTCTAATTCAGTGTGGAATACCCTATTGCATCTGTCCACGTCAAACATTAAAAAAACGCTAACTGTTTTCAGCAAAAAAATTCTAATTACTCAAAATTAAGACAAAATTTACCTAAGAAATACCTATCAATCATTTAGGGATCGACCGATACATAAAAATACCGTTCCGACCGATGATACCGATATTTTCCCCTCACTCCGATCCGATACAGATACCGAATAGATTCCGATACACCGATACCGATAACTATTTTTTTTTTAAAGTCAACAGGTAAAAAAGTCAAACTCATTCGTAGCTCTGACCATGGAAAAACAAAGTCCACACTGCAGAAAGGCCTAATTGCAAAAAGCCGACAGTACGCACGCGTTAAATTCACCGAGACGCTGTCCAGATGATGTCATGCGATGCGAGCGGTGCTATACAGGAAAGGTTTTTCTCTAGCTAGGCAGAATAGCCAGTGCGCACGGAAGATGGTCGTATCGGCAAAATATCTGTAAATAGATACCGATACAGATCCGATACCGATGCACGAAAAAACCGATATCTGTAAATACCGATACCGATTTTAATATCTGTCTATATACAATCATTGCCTGAACCTCTCTCCCCACCTCGCCACCCTTCTTTCAATTTGTTTTCTGATGATAAACTTTGTCTTTGTTGCAAACCATGTACGTCCGTCGAGCGTGGGAGTGCCTAAGCTGTAACTTTGTTGGTTCATATTCCAACACTTATCAAAGTCATCTTGGAGAGAAGTTGCTGGTTTTTACGTTAGTTGATTTAATATCGACACAATCTTATTTTCCTAAAGCAATGTTTTTTTTTTTGTAACTGTTACACTTGTATTTTGACCAAGGTCAGCAGATATGACCGAAAATTAAATTGCCTTTGCTATTTTTATGCACTTGTTGGCCATTTGACTGTTAGGAAGTGATTTTATTTCGTGAATATTGATATTAATATCAGAAATCCATAAAATATGAACTTTCCTTCCCTAACCGCTAAAAAAAAAAAATAATAAAATAAACGTAAAAAACATGACAAAAGCAGTTGAAGCTTGCAGTCTGTCGTCCAGTTTTGCTAACATTTTGTGAGAAAAGAATATTAAAATGTAATATTGATATTAGTACAAAATCAATTTGATATTCACATAACTTTTACAATTTTTTTCAAATTTTGATACAATATAGCAAAGATAGCAAAGATTGATACAATATAGCAAAATTCAAAAAAAAAGGTATTTCTTTTTAATATTTGATGTGCGGACGTAAATTATTTCCCTTAATCCTGCACACTTTCGCTCCTCTAAGTGCTGACTTCCAATGAAACCGAAAACAGGTTTATGCAATAAATACAAACCTATATACGTTGTCTTTTGGACTTAATGTCAGAATGCCTGAGCGGAAATTGACATTTTAAGTCTGAAAGTCTGCTGTTTTTGGTACACCATCCTGCGTCGCCATGCAGCCGCGAGCAGCAAGTTTGGTTAGGGTTTAAGGTGAATCAAAGGTCAATGCCTGCTTGGTACACTTTCGAAGACCACACTTTCGCGTATTGTAGCAACACGACTATGGGACTTGGCGTTTGCTGACACTAATTTCATGAAACTATGCAGGTAAAAAAATAATAAATAAATAAACACCCGTCGTAACATGCAAGACTGCAGTGAAGACCATAGTTTGAGAGTTTTTGTTTATTTATCTTACTTTATAAGACAGTTAAGACAGTTTGACTGTTAAAATGACAGTCTGACATTTAACTCCAGAAGGCAACGTAAATAAGTTTGCATCTGTATTTATTAATCAATTTTCCAGCCTATTTGGTTTTCCGTCCTGTTTAAGATTTATGCAACTTTTTGCGGCGTATGAAGTCCGACCCTCTCTTTTCCCACGCATGACGAAACCGGGCTATTTCCAACACATTTTGCGATACGCGGACCTGTCATACATTTTTTTCTTCTTCTTCATCCGTAATATTTCAGTCATAAAAGAGACCAAGTCAGGCTGGGCGGTAAAACAACTTTTCCTCGGCAGCTTGGGCAGTTCCAAAAACAAATAAATTGATGTAATGTTTATGTGCAACCAGCGTGTTTTTAAGCGATGAAGACAAGTCATGTCACGTAAATCTGTTATGGCTATCAATTCATGTCGAGAAAAAAAAAACATCGTGCTCCGGACCAGACGACCCCGGTCAATTAACTACACCAAGTCCACCAACTTTAAGCTCGTTTACATTGCTTGTTGGATTGCCGGGCAGTTCCACAATAATGACGTTGTCTTATATCTTGTTTGGAAATTCGATCTGGGATCTAAATCAAAGGCATGCTTTGCTAATGTAAAGTAGTTTTTAGTTAAGGATAAGATGTGAATCAGCTCGCTGGCTAGAAAAAGAAACAGTGTTAAGGTTTGATTTAGTATTCCTCATCTCGCTAGCTGAAAGCTGTTAGCAGGTCTGAGAAATCAAGAGGGCGGTAATTGTTGAACTGTCGAGTCGTAACAAAACGGCCAACAATGATAAATTGTTTCTTCAGCTGGAAACCGTTGATAAGCTCATTATCACAGATTGTTCAACCGTGTGTACTTAAACGAACGATTGGAAATCTAACGAAGATTATAATTTTCTCCCTCACTTATCTTATAGTTAATACTAAATTCGCCAGTTTTCTCGCGTGTAAGTGAGCCTATGCATTCGAGTTTCCTGTACCTAATAACCATGGGAATGATGCGAACGGAGATCCTCTCCTCGTGGCTCGCGACACGAAGTATGACGCACGCTGGATGACGGTGTCATTTCTGTCTGAGTATATCCGAAAACATCTGATGATTTATTCCCCCTTTTTTTTTTGCTCTTTTCCCTGCTTGGAAGTTGTTTAAATGCAAAAAAAGGTGCCGTACTACACAAAGCACAAAAGAGGCCGTACACAAATAATGAAATCAGGCAAGAAGTGGTAGTGGGTGCAGATGGCACGTGTCAATTTCGAAGAAATGGGAGGGGGGGGGGAGGTCACTGAATTTGCGGCGTCAAACAATCTTTGTTTTAACCAAGCAAAGAAATAACTTCCAATTCTTTGTTTGGAAACAAAGTATTATGTGACTTCATAAATTTAATGATTCCCCCCCCCCCCCAACTCTCACCGTGTCTGAAACCATCACACTCCATGAGTACGCCTTCCCTTCCCCTTACTTGCCTGACTTCATTTGTGTACGGTGCCTTTGTGCTATTACCTTATTTTGCATTTGAACATATTTCTGCTCTAGTTTTCTCGCCTGAAACAGATTCAGGTACCTATCTTGTCTGTAATGAACACGCAAACCTCAGGCACACGCTAACAGAAATGCAGTTAAGGCCGTTTTGTTACCTTGATTACTCTCTTAAGCGAAACAGGCTGCACAATCAATTTAAGGCACGTCCCACGTGGGTTTCATTTTCTTTAAGACCTAGGCCAAATCTTTTTTTTTCGTCTTTCTTTTAGGTTGTTCTCCTCCTCCAATTTTATAAGCTGTTGATTGATTTCCTTTCCACGTAAAAAGGAAAAGCAGACAGCAAACGCCAAGAAAAAAAATTTACCACAAAAAAAAAATAAAATTAGGGTGTTGCATTCCGTTACCATTCTCACTTTTTTTCGCCAACTTACAAAATTGTAAAAAAATGGTCGCCGACGGATACAAAAAAAAAAAGAAAAAAAAAGGGGGGATTCTTCTTTAATGCTTCCACCAGATGAACACCTCCCGACTGCAGGAATAGAAAGTTCAAAACTTTTTTAGTGCAGGAATTTTACACAGTTTCACGCTACATTAAAGGTACATTCCTCCCAGTTGGCTTTCCTGTATAGCTCAATTTTGAAACATTACTTCAGACGGAAAGCCAAAGGCTCAATAAGAGTTAAATAATTACAGATGCAATCTATTTACGTTGCGTTTTGGACTGCCTGCGCGGGGATTCGAACTCAAGACCTTTGAAACCAAAGGCTCAGGTCCTACCGCTGAGCTATATTGACACGGCCAACAGGAAATGTCCATAGGCAGCAGTTAACACGAATATAAACATTGAAAATAAACATTGAAAATAAACATTGAAAATAAACATTTATTTCCACAACACAAATCAGCAGGGGTTCAAAGAGGGAGCAGAGATGGGGATATTCAGACCACACAATAGGCGAAACCGGGGCCCACTACAGTGTTACGCTCAAGTATGCGGCTACAGCTAGTATACGTAAAAACGAACACTTTCCAATCGCCACTGGCGGGACGCTTATTTGCCGCGCCACACTCCAAGTGAAACGAACGGAACACTTAAACGTGAAATAAGGATTAAAGACGGAAAGCCAAAAGCTCAACAAGAGTTTGGCGATTGGAAAGTGTTTGTTTATATATATATATGCACGTGTTAAATGCTGCCTATGGACGTTTCCTTTTGGCCGTGTCAGTATGGCTCAGCGGTAGGACCTCGGCCTGTGGTTTTAAAGGTCGTGGGTTCGAATCACCGCTCAGGCAATCTGACATATAAGTCCAAAAGGCAACGTAAATAGGTTTGCGTCTGTATTTTATTTAGACGCGTGTAAATGGTGGTGCAGAAACATTCATTTTCTGTTTTTCAGAAGGTTTGCTACATTCACTCCAACCTATGTAAATATTGCAAAGGCTATTTCGCGCAGGATGTTCGAATATAGTGAGAAAATAATGTCCTTTTAAGTTTCGCCCATACAATCTATGGTACAAGTTCATCCACTGCTAGGCTAACTAGATAAAAAAAAAATAGGGTGCATATTCATAAGCTTATCTTCAATTTTCTACCCGCACCTTAATTTTGAATTTTTCTAAACGCGTAGGCTCTTACACCAGTCGAAACAATTTGCAACAACCTCTGAGAGAGGTATAACAGCTTCGTAGCCGGGCTGGAGTGGCATTTAGCCCGCATCTCCCATTAATGAAGTTCGCATAACTCTCAGAAACCGAAGTTCCTAGGTTCGTGTCTCGGTCGGGGTCGTATTTTTTTACTGCCTTTTACAGATTGGCGTTTTCTTGTATTCTTACAAGGCCAGTGTTCATTGATCAACGTGCGTCCCCGTGTCATGATATTGCCATCACTATGCACGTTTCGACTAATATTGCGTATTTTGCGTAGTAGGATACCTTGCGTGCACGACTTCAAACGAGCCCATGCTGTGCACGTCTTAAATGTAGCGGCGAGTTGGAAAGCGCGGTACACTTAACGCAGTCAAGCTAGTGGGATTAATGTCGTTACGTATTTATCAATGGGAGAATTTAAAACGATGACAATATAGGGGTCGCGTGGAGCCGGCGGCATATGACGTTATGGAGATGGTCGATGGTTCGATGATTTTGTAACTAAATAACTTTCATACGGGTCCATGGTTCAATTGATCTTTAATTGGATTCAGATTTTAATATTTAGATGGAATGCGCTCACCTGTTACTGCACTTCCTTGCAAAAAAAATGAATCAATGCGATGCGGGTGATTAATAATAAATTGTTTGGGACATGATGGCTAAAATTGAGAAGTTGGGGGAAAATCGGGAGGAATAATTTCTAATAAAAAAAAATGAAAGACAATTCACTCTTGTTGATGCTTGGATTGGATGGCTGTTGGTCTGCCCAAGCACTGTTACCTAACGTTCTGAGTTATACAATGGGTTGGCTAGGCAATGCTAGGCCAATGGACAAGTGGCCATATTGGTATAGGCGGTCTGGAAATGGACTGGTTTGTTTAACGTCTCTGTAATGTGTGGCGCAGTGGCAACCCGAACCACTGCACTGTGACTGAGATTGGCGCTAATGACCTGACTGTCGACGTGCCATTAAGCCTCAATCTCCCCCCCCCTTCCCAATCGGTAATGGCACTAAAGTGCACCTTGCAGCAGGCCCGGACTGGGTAGGGGGGCTGGAGTGCGATCGCCCAGTGGGCCATCACCCGCTCTTTTTTTTATTTTTTATTTATTTTCATTTGTTCATTGCAATCCTCATGTGTTGAATCTTGTAATGACCGATTCAACTGAATGCTGCAAAGGGGGGAGTGGGGCGGGGTGCTGTACATTTATGGAAAAACTAATTCGGTGGACCACTTTTATTTTAATTTGGTGGGCCAAAGTGTCAATTTGGTGAGCCAAAATGTTATGAGCCCGGTCATAAGAATTAAGCCAGTCCGGGCCTGCCTTGCAGGCCCCAGAGACAAGCGATACGCAACGACTCAAAACACTCGACGAATGATAGCGTCAAGTCATTGCTGTGTCTGTCCCAAATCTAGTGGTTTGCCATTCTTTCACGAATGTTACCAAACGCAAAACTGAGTGACAGATGCTTCCTTTTTACTCTTGATGAACACATTACCTTAATTCGAGGCAGAGGACTCATTAGTTTTATTGCCGACCAAGTCTTGCGTGGACAATGCAATTAGGGTTCGTAATTATGAAATTAAAGGGGCGGGGAGGGGAAGAGGCGGTATGCAGACGCGGCGGGTTGTTGCAGCGACCCAGTGCACGTATGGCTGCATGGGTGCGGTCAACCTACGATGGCTCTCCCGTGGCGTTTGCTTGGCCGGGCATAAAGGATTGGGTTGGTTTTACGATCCAACAAAAGCACCCTTCTGTATATGCCCAGACTTCACAGCCATAATGCGCGGCCTCTGGCTTTCGTTTTTTTTTTCCTTTCTTTTTCTTTTCTTCTTTTTAATATTCTTTTCCCTGTAAGCTAGACGGCATGCGTGCCACCTTCCTTTAACGCGGAAGAGAAAGAGAGAAGGGAGGGAAGGGGGGGGGGGTTGCCTTTTAATGGCTTTTAAAGATGGTGGTGTGTCGATCAAAGCTCGAAGGCTTTTAAAGGTGCGTTGTTGGTGCGGTTTAAATGCGTAGTGTACCTCACCCGTTATTTGGACAGTTAAGGCTCATTTTTTTTTTTAGTGCGGCGTGTGAGAGTTGCTTTGCGTGGAGTGTGGAGTTGGGAGTTAATAAAAATTAAGCGTGTTCGTAAAGTAGTTTTATATAAATATACACACATCGCTATGGAAGTGGAGGGAAACACAATACCATAACGACTATTTTTAGTGAATTTTTCGCTTTTGTGCTGTTGTGTTTTTTTACTTCTAAAGTTGTTGTAGTGTAGTTAAATATTTTCTGAAAAACTTTTTGACACTGTTTAGTAAAAAAAAATTATAAACATACTAGTGTATCGCCACCAAGTCGATGAGAATAGACTGCAGTAGACAGAGAGAGAACGCTACTGTTTCACTGTATTGTACAAAGGCGTTTCTTTGACTATAGAAATCCATCCTGCATCCGCACCATTACTGCTAAAGCTCCGTCATTTATGCAATTACATCTCATTGCTGCACTCCATGTAGCTGGGTCTCTGTGGGCCTTAGACGAAAGATACTTCACCTCAAACTGCCTTTCCGAGAAGATCACTGTCATGCATACAACAATGTACAACTCAACGCTGGTTTCGA
>JAHWFP010192013.1:0-22320 GCA_023313725.1 Lithobius niger | reverse complement strand
CTACCAAAAGTCTGTGCGATTAACTTGGCGAATGTTTTGGTGTGTTGATACCATTCCTTTGAAGGGCCGAACCATTTGGAACTTGGCGGTCCCTTTTACCAGTTTTGGTAAGTTGATATGAGCTAATCAAAACTCTACTAAAAACTAATATAACAAAACATTAAACATCAGACAACCGTTGTATTTGTTTTAATTTTATTTACGTGTCTAATAGTTGAACACTGCAGTAAGGTTTCGCAGGACTAAACACTACAGCACGATGTTGTACCTGAAACCTTACAAGAAAGCTTATTCGTGTTCCCTTCCTGTTTTCACTTCGGTTTAAACCTTACCTTAAACCAATGCATTTTTGCTTTCTTTATTTGAATGAGTCAATTTGATCATCTTTACTTGCTGACGAAAGCCGTGAAGGATGGTGTATTTTGAATTTACTCTATTAATGGTCTTCGACCTTTACATGAAAGTTGTGACGTGGAACAACTTAACCAATTTATTGATTTACGAATCAATAAATTGGTTAGTGGTTCCACGTGAACGTCTGAAAGAATGTAAAGGAAAATGGGAAAAATAATCCTCCTCTCTGATCCATATCTCGTTATGCTACAATTATCGCAACAGATGTGCTGAACAACTATTTTCATACCATTTTCGGAGCAAAGGCTTCGTTTGGATCTAAGAAACCACTTAAACTTGGACTCTTCTGGCCCCAATCACCGCGTTCACTTCTACCCCACATAAACGGATGTTCCTTTACACTTGTCGTGGCGTCATAGTCGCCTTTCGCAGTTGGGTATGGGGCGCTATCCTACTGTCGTTCCTTTGTAGGTGACAAGCGAATACGGTGATTGGGGCCCAAAGAGTCCAGTTTCGATGGTTTCTGATGGTTAAACGAAGTCTTTGCCTTAAAAATGGTATGCGACAAAGTTGTTCTTCAGCGGTGAGACAATTCTAGCCCAACAAGAAACCGATGGGAGAGGAAGCACAATTCACCCCATCAGCCAATTGGAATCCACAAAATACGCCCAGAATCGATGTACAAAGTTTGAAATCAATTGGATATAATTTCACAGCTGTCGTGGGTATAGACAGACGGACGACAGCACAAGATGTTCTTCTTCGCACGACGCGTAACTATTAAAGAAATGTAACGTTTTATTTTTGAGGTATAGTTAACATTTCAGTTCAGAAAACCCATAAAAAAGAAAGAGGGTATAGCAAATAGTGACGCGACAATTTCTTGGCTTGCCGTGGTTTATAAGTCATCGAGTTATTGCGTGCGCCAAACCTTGTCCTCAGGCGTCCATTTCCTCCTTCGTTCTCTGAGAAAATACTGGTTTGTTTATGTGGTTCCACCTTCAAGCCCCTGCCGGCAGGTGATTCACACAATCCATTCACGACCCTGCAGTGACTCATATTCTGGCTCGAGACGTCGTTTGGACGACTTCCCAAAGACACACATACACGATGACGATAGTTGTGAATTGATGACAAGCAAAGTTCGGTTTGGGTGGAGATGGTATATTCCTCTGTCAAGTCGAGTTCCATTCTCTTGGGGAAAGAGGCAAAGGGGTGGGGAGCGTCAGCTATACAATTGATCGACCCCACCCAAAAACCTCCAAGTATCATGAATGTCTGCATCAAATTAGTGCGGCGACTCGAGGGAGGTAAAACGCTAAAATGACGTAACAAAAATCTGCATCCAAAATTCATCGAATGTGACAAAAACTGGACGAGCTTCACGAAAATTCGGGAAATTTAGAAAATTCACCTATAATCGTGAAGAGTCAACAGATCTATGATCGATCTTAATGACGGCTAATGAACAATAAATCGCAAAGCAAGGGTTACCGAAGGGCACATTCATTATCAAAGATATTCCTAATGAAAATACAAGATAATCTAATATGAGAAAGGTATACTGTCCCTAGAAGGTAAGTGGGATGTCCAGGGTTAAAACTCCCAGTGAGGAAAGTTGTCTTTTCTTTCTTTGCAAGTGATGAAAAAAGGCAACAAACAGTGATAAAAAAGTAAAAAAAGCTAATAAGGTGCACAAGTATACAATTAAAATTGCGACGTTTCGAATCGGATACTACTCTTTCTCAAGCAATACTTAACACTAGGATAAAAGTCAAAACATATTAAAAACACTGGGCGAAGCCACAAAGCACAACCAAAGCGCACAAATTTAATACCTAAAAATTAAAATTAAAAGGAAATGAACCTAAGTCAGGGTGAAACCTGGCAATAGGGAGCCCAGACATTACTTCACAGGAAGTAATGCAGGAAGTAATAGGAAGCATCTGCAGGAAGTAATATCTGGAATCCCCATTGCCAGGTTTCACCCTGGCTTAGGTTCATTTCTTTTTTATTTTAATTTTTAGGTTTTAAATTTGTGTGCTTTGGTAGTATACTTTGTGGGTTCGCCCAGTGTTTTTAATAGTTTTGACTTTTAGTCTTTTGCTAAGTATTACTTTAAGTCTCATTTTTAATTGCATACTTGTGCACCTTATTGGTTTTTTTTACTCTTTTATTATATTTTATTTTCTGTCTTTCTCAGATTAGTCTATTGAAACGCAATAGTGGCACCAGGAATAATTTTCAGGGGCAGGGGCACACATTGTCAACGGCTTTCTAGTAAATAACAGTAATTAGAAGTTTTATCAATTAATTTACTCATCAAAAAAGCCAGTACGAATGGGCCTACATCGAGGAAACTATATGCATGTGTTGTGTAAGGGATGGGGCCATGAGGGGGGGGGGAGTCATAATTAATTTGTGATTTCAACTATTGAACAACAAGAAAATCCTACAAGCTCGTTATTGTATTTTTTTAACTGTTGGCATGAATACCGTTTTAATATGTGATTTTGCCTGAACTCTAAAATTTGGGGAGGCACCCAGGGGGCAACTAAAATCTAGGGGGCACGTGTTTCCCCTTCCCACTCCCAGCGCCCCCCCCCCCCCCCCCCCCCCCCACTGTTGAAACGTAGACGTTGATTAGACTGTCGTTAGTTGGTCGTAATGTTCTGTCGTACCAGTTGAAGTGCTGTCACTCGCTGCCGTTTTTCGTTTTTGTCTTTCGTTTGTCGTAGCGGCGTGAACCAGCTTTAACACGAAGCACTGGCAATAAAAGTAAGAACTGAGTCCAATGATCAAATTCAAGCTTTTGGGGAGGCGGTTGGCGTCAATGTCACTACGTGAACCCAAGTGGCGAGAGGATTCTTCCGAGTTTCTGAAAGAGCTTCTCCTCGACCAAATCTACGACCATAGGACGGGGGAACAATATTTCAGACAGAATCTTGGACTGGAAACCAAGAGAGTGTGAGATCAAAACTCGCTGTTGATCATACAGTACAGGCATATGCGTAGGAACTGTAAAAAAGCCCTTGTACTTACGTACATGGTAGCGACGGGATTGAAAGAAGAAAAAAAATTCTGTCATAAATAATTTTCATATAATTTTAAATATAATTATATGAAAATTGTTATGGTGAATTACTAAGGGAATTACGTTTTATACCTTATACCATTTAGCCCTACACGCAACGCCTGCCGCCTTACGGCATTATCAGACACCTATTTTGCAACTAACTATAAAATACATTATAATAGTTAACTAATTAGCAAATACTTCCTACAATTTTTCTTCTTTGCTGGAACTAACTTTAATACAACTTAGTGAATGTAAACAAAAGACCCATTTTAAAACAATACATGTACTGAACCGAAATACCGATTAGACAACAAAATGAGCTAGTTTGATGCTGAAGGTAAGGTTTAACTGATCCGAAGTCAAAACAGCAAAGGAACAAAAACTTTCCTGCAAGGTTTCATATACCGCAGTGTTACTGTGCTGTTTAGTCCACGTGAAACCTTACTGCTGTATTCAAATGTTTTAATCATTTTTACTTTTGCACAGAATAGACCAGCAAATGATTGGTGCATTCTACTTGGCTAAACGACATCGCTGTAAAATGTTTAAAAACTAATCATCTTTGTGTGATTAGCGCATTCATTGGTTCCAAGATACCCTCTGCCTGCCATGAATCCCACAAGACATATATAAACAAGCAAACTTTAATTTTCCGTCCTCATTTACGGACCTTGTTCACCTAAACGGAATACGGACTACAATGAGTGTGATGTAACACATTAAAAAACACTAAACAAGCAAATACTTAACAATAAAAGAACACAAAATGAAGAGCAACAAGTCACGGCTGCCGACTACTACACGACCTTGTTGGAAAGACGTCCTACCCAGAATTCATAAAATATGGATATGACGTTTTTCCAACATGGCCGTGTAGTAGGACTCTTTATTTGCGTTCTTTTATTTGCTTGTTTAGGGTTTTTTAATGTTTTTCATCACACTCATCGTTGTCTATATTACGTTTTAGGTGAACAAGGTCTGTAAATAAGGATTGAAAATTAAAATTTGCTCTTTTTATATGTCTTGTGGAATTCGTGCCAGTCTGTGGACAACTTGGAACCGATTCTTCCTTTCACTCATAAAGTAATTCTGAATTTTTTTTTAGTACAGCCAGTTACAAAGAAGTAATAATAAAAAAGAAATCCTGTAATCGCGTTGTAAAATCCACACTGCCGTCCAGCTCTGTTGTATTTCTTAGTTTTCTCTGCTCGTAGTCGCAGAAAACTCCGATATCCACTTTCGCAAACTTTCTTGCCAACTATGTTGTTCACGACAAAGGCGTCGATTCCCTTCGACATTTTTCAAACTCTAATCTTTATGAAAAGTGTCATCAGTGGTGAGAGCCTCAGGCTGACAAATTAGTTGACTCTCGTCCAAAAACTTAAAGCAAACATTCCACTAATTGCTTTCGTGCCGCCCATTATTATGACAAACTTCGACGTGTCGTCAAAGAAAGCTTTAGCCATCAATTTGATCTACAGCCATTTTGGAAGCAACAGATCCACGGGGAGAAATTCTCCGCCCGAGGCAGATTTTCGGCACATTTCCAACTAAACCGCTCCTCTCGTGAAAAATGACCATGAAAAAAAGGGGGATGGGGAGAGGGGGGGGGGGGGGAGAGAAGGGCGATCGTGTTGTGGTAGTGATCGAGAATGTCCTGGCTTCTATAATGACATGACCGACATACATTGGACTAACTTTGTTGGTATTTGTGGGGCTTCATGTAACTATAGTCCTAATTTGTGTGGGATAGTTTTTTTTTAATTTTGTTCGCAAATATTTATCTGATTGAGTCTTTCATGAATCACTTCATGCCAGTGGTAACCGTACGGCACGGTACCTCAAATATTAAAAGTCCCACTGGTCAGCCTCTAAACTAAACCAATGCCGGTTCGAATTCCACCACCGATGTGAAAAATGTCAAAATTTGCCGAGGCAAAAAAAATGTGAAAAATGTGTAAATATGTGAAAAATACGAGTGTTGGTGTGAGAAAAAGGCAAAACGTACAAACGAAGTAAAAACAATTAAATTATCCGCCCTAATTTTTTGCCCGGAATTACGTATGCATCTGTGTGGTCAGAACACGAAAAAAAAAAAAAAAAATGGCTGGTCTACGGGTGGAATCGTTTTGAATTTGCTTTTGCTGTTTTGAGTGAAATTACAGAGAAATCACAATAATTCTTACTGGAAAAGAAAAATTGTTATTAAAGAATTGTGAAACTTTAGTTTGATATATGAAAACGAAGATATAGTGATACAAAAATAAAAAGAATGGGTACGTGAAAAATATGAAAAAAGGGAAGGTGAAACAAATGTAAAAAACTGAAGACGGGTATACGAAAAATGTGAAAAAATGAAAAGTGGGAAGGTGAAAAAAAAAGTGAAAAAGGCGAGTACTCCCGGTAGCACCCTTAACCTGAGCCAACAAAAACACATTCTTAAGTTTCATGCCAGAATTAGGTTTCATTAACATTTTTTTTAAGTCACTGACATTTAATTCGTGGATGAAAGGGCTAAGGATGTGTTTTTGTTGGCTCAGGTTAAAATCCAAACAGGGCGAAAAATGTATGGCAAAAATAATAACTGAATGCCGCATTTGACACAACATTTAAAATAATTCAATATTTTTCGATGAAAAAATTAATTTGCAGGTGAAGTAGATCGGCTTGAGGATAAAGCAATGGACCAACAATTGCCGTACTCATAAACTATCCAATTTTCAGCATTAATTGCATACCTTGTTCACAATTTTAAAAGGTAAAACACTAACCTAAAGCACTAAGCACTAAACCTGCTGTTTTACTGGTAAAACAGTAAACCTGCTGGTGTGTCACCAGCTTGGAATGACATGTCGGCCGGACAAGATAGCGACCTGACATGCCAGCAATTCTGGCTGTCTCTGGGTTTTAGTATTTTACCTTTTAAAACTGTGAACAAGTCATACAATTAATGCTGAAAATTAAATGGTTTATGAGTGTATGACAATTGTGGGTCCATTCTGCGGCGTGCACAGGAGGGTTTATGTAGCCTTTATTTGTGTTTAGAATTTTTAAAAGGGTATTTGATAGCAACGTGATACTGTACCGATAGACAAGTGTAAATTGCCCTTATTTGTGTTGTGTGTTAAAAAGGCCTATTGCAACATCCTAGTTTATATTTGCATTTACTTGTGTATAGAAATGTTTAAAAGGGTCTATCATAAATAAATAAATCGAAATAAATAAATTTCGGCGAAGAGAAGAGGCAACACGAACAGGAAGGGTAAAGAGGACCATAACACTTGTCCAGGATATACTGGTGGATCAGGCAGTTTGACATTTAAGTCCAAAAGGCAACGTAAATAGTTTGCATTCGTATTTATTTAACACTTTATCGAGTCCATTTGACTTTCTGTGCTAGTTAATAACAGGATACAGGGGGAAAAAACCCATCCAAACCGAGGTCCCAAATCGAGGGCTGAGTCGAACTTAGTAAGACAACTATACAGTAGGAAATAAAACAGCAGCCGACAAGTATAAAAACATCAGACTCGGCGAGGATACCTTGACAGGTCGCCTTTTGATAATGGTTTTCTGAAAAACACCAAATTCCGTGACAAGACCACACGGAAGGAGGGCAACTCTTTCCAGACGGTAACAACACGATTGGCAAAAAAATACTTCCTGCAATCACGGCAGGTCTTTCTAACCACCAATCTCAGAGGGTGTCTACTTGTTCTGGTGTTCCCCTGTGAATAAAAAATAAGGACGGATCAACACCCGAATTGCCACGTAGAATGTTAAAGGTCATGTGAAGAGCTGCTCTCAAATCGACAGAATTCGAGAGAATCCAAGTTGGTGATAGCCAATCTTCAAGTGAATGATTTATTTTTTAACTGTACTGACGGACTTCGTAAATGAATGCTTCAACACGTTCGATATCCCCAACCTGATACGGTGATCATACCAGGCTAGCACACTCCATCAGTGGACGCACAAAAACCTTAAAGGCCCAGATCATAGTGTGATAATCACCAGAAATGATATAGCGATTAATTAATCATATCCGTGCGTTGGTTAGCCAGTTTATACGCCTGGTAATGGTGGGTGGCCGGTTTAAGATTGGTGATGAACCAAACCTCCAGGTCTTTAGTTTGGCTTACGAGGAAGGTTGGCATTTAAGGCTGAATAATCATATTTCAGGTTCATTGTCTTCAATATGGTGGACACTATACGTTTGCCAGCAGCAATGGGTAGTTGCCACAATTTTGATCACTCAACTAAATGGAACTGCTTAAGCAAGGTTGAAAATATCATTGAAATACACAAATGATACTGCCAGGCCTGAGCAGAGGCGGGATCAATTTTGGCTTCTGTCCCTAGGCCCATGCTTCACGGTGGCCCATCCACCATAAAAATGCAAAAAGGGTGTTCAGTTTGTTAACCTGCGTACAGGTCCTGGCTTACGATGTACCCTGTGAGGGCACCCTGCTGGCACGGTTGTACCCAATGGTACTACTAATTCTGTGGCGTTTTGACAAAAGGGCATAAGTCCATTTTTGGAACAAAATGAGGTATGTTGGACTTTACGTTGTTTGTGAAATTAGATTGACTGCTTGTGGACTTGCCTCCAACGGACATATACAAAATAAGCTAGAAAATGCTAGGGTGGACTAACCTCTCTTTGTCCTCGTAAAGAGAATGTATAGATAAGCCATTTTGGGACTAACCTCAACAATGCCAAAAATGGACGTAATCCCCTTTTGTCAAAACGCCACAAAATTGACATAGACATGGAATCAATTAAAAAAATCCATAAAAAAAATTAAAAAAAAGTCCCCTGGGCCCTAAGCCTACTTGTCCCACACATAGATGTGAGGGGACCCCAAAAAAATTGAAGCCGTAGGCCCCCATTAGACCTGTGGGCGGCCCTGGGTATACTGCTCCGAAAGAAAAGCGCATTTTGTCATTTTTTGTGTTAAGAAAGGCCTATCATAGCAAGATACTAGTGTAAAATCGCTATATGTGGTATACTGGTCTGTATTCTTGGTCTGATTGCTCCCTAGTAACGCAATGGACACACAATTGTCGTACAAAACTTTGGGTCCATTGCTTTATCAGGGACTAATCCTTAAACGGATCTATACTTTACCAACAAATTAATTTTTTCATCTGTATTCTTGCTAATCGCGAGTTTGTATATTTTCTCTGCTGCCATATCCGCAGTCAAACGCAGGGATATCCTGCACTAATATTTGTTTAAAGGCTTAGCATTGCAGCTTTACTGCACGATCTACCACCATAATGATACTAAAGCTGCATCCCACATAAGCACCTAAAAAGGCTGAGGTCAAGAGGAAAAATATACATAACTAAAGGTCAAGACACCGCATGGTGTACGTCACACCGAAGTGAAAAACTGTAATCCTCAAGTCGAACGTAATAATTGGGATGATTGCCGTATCTAGGCAACTGTCACGGGCATATTCCACGCCTATTATGCACTTCAAGCCGAGCACGATTTACTCAAACCAAAACTGACGCTTGATTTTTCGCATATTTTTATTATAAGGCGGCGGCGACCTTCAAGTTAAACTACAATCACGACGATGTTTGTTTTTTTTCCTTATTTTTCTTCTATAACGCGGGGCTCGTCGTAATGCGTATTAAGTAGGCTAAACTAGGTCCGTTCGACCCTATATAGCTACCTGCGAAAATTGATATGCGACCCTCGTTTACTTCCAAGGCACCGTTTCTGTGAGGTTTTACTTGATGACGGCCCAATTAGGCGACGCGGACCTTAAAACGAAAGGATGAGTGTGGTAAAACGTGGGTGTTCTTAATAATCGTGATTTCCCCATTCGTAGGTAATGAGGTTGTTGTATTAAATAAAATAGGTAATAAAAAAAATGTCAAACCCCCTCGTTGCAACGAGGAAGAAGCCCTAAAGCTACGCATGCACGTTGTCCAATTTTTTTTTTTTACTGCAACTGCACTCCACAAACGTGCAAATTAGTCGTATTCATGAAGTGCCTAGCCTTGAAGTGTACGAATGCCTGCTACGAATGCCTATTATTACAGCTAATCGTTCAAATGTTTATTATGTGTCGAAGGCATTAAATTGGAGGATCGTTTGGGCAAGAGAAAAACGTAGAAACGGACTGATTCGCAGTTCGCAGCAGCGGCCGTCATTGTCCATTTTGGTCCACATTGCATCTAAATTGAATGGAAAAAGCTGGAGAAAGAACCAAGTTCTTTTGTATTCCATGTCTCATATCACTATTTTGGAAACCATTTGGTCGCCGAGGATCCCTCGCAAAGCTCGCGGTGTGCGTGTTGGGACTTAAAGTTTTTTCTCCTTTCGCGTAATGGCGGCAATGATGCGAAAGGGTATTATAGGCATATGTTTCGTTAGAATGACATGCGTCGGATTCGTACAGGCGAAACAGGCTAATGAAACAGAACGGAAAGCCAAATGGCTCGAGAAGTGTTCAATAAATACGTACGCAAACCTATTTAAGTTGCCTTTTGGACTTAAATGTCAGACTGTCTGAGCGGGAAATTGAACCCATGAGCTTTGAAACCAAAGATCGATGCCCTATCGTTGAGCCGTGTCAGTATGGCACGGCTCAGCCAGTGGTAAAACTTCGGCCTTTGGTTTCAAAGGTCGTGCGTTCATTTCCCCGCTCAGGCACTCTGACATTTAAATCCAAAAGGCAACGTAAATAGGTTTGCATCCGTATTTGTTTAACCAAGGATTTATAGGGGTTTGGGTAGAATTTATAACTGCAGAACTCCCTATATAAACGTGTTAGATTCGTTGTAATTAGTTCCGTCTGCGCTCCGGGAGGGCGCCACGCGTTCCATCAGAAAATTTCTGTTCGCTTTTTAGCCCAAACCCAAACCCCTATAAATTCTTGGTTTAACCAAGTCACAGACATAGTGCCTTTACCCCAACGTTCACTTCTCCCCTCTTCCACTTAAATGATAACACTTTCCTTGGAGTAGCATTTCTCGGATTCAAATCGGTGTACCATGTCTAGTGCCTTCACCCCGAATCTCCTCACTTGGAGTGAAACATGGTGGGAGAGGGAAAGAATTTGGAGACATGTTTGGAGGTTGTTTGGGAATTTGAAAAGTTTTATTTTTGAATGAAGACAGGCTAGTGAGCACCCCTGTATTTCCCGTACGTATTTTTTTTTTTTGTGGTATGGTTACGTTTCACCGACGTAAAAAAAAGCCCAATTATTTTGAGAAATCGTTCGCAATTGGAGAAAAAAAAATCAAAGCCGTTACCACATAATCATTAATCACATTAATCATTAATCATTAATCACATTAATCACATTAATCGTTACCACATAAATCCCTCCGGTATATCGTGCTACCCGTTGAAAAATTTATACAGGTTAGAGCTACTGTCGCAAAATCACCTCTCACGACAGGAAGAAAAAAGAAGAAAATGAATGTGTTGGCAATATTTACATAGGTTTGAACTAATGTCGCAAAACTGAGTCGTACAAGAAAGCCAACATGGAAGCATAAACCTTTAAAAGTGATTTGCTTTGATTTTTGTTTCCTGTTGTGCGCATGTGAGGCAAGGCAAACTGGGGTTGTAGACAAGAAATTTTCAAGCGAAGCGAAGTGAAGTGAAGCCTATTAGCTCAAAGTTGGTCCCTCAAATAGTTAATGTGGCGTTTATCGACCGATTTTGACGTCTTTGCTACGCCATCCTGCGTCGCCACGCAGCCGCGAGCAGCCACTCGTTTTAACCCAGTAGTTCTTAACACTTACAAAAGCTGGTTGGCTGGTGACTGGCAAATCAAATTATCTTTGAATGTGTTTGTATCGAGGGGGCAGAGGCATACTACTGTGCTACTGGGGGTTAACAAAGTCAACGGGCCCCGCGGCCGAAAGGGGCCTATTTGGAAAAAAAGTTACATTACTTGGATACGCTAAAACACAACTTAAGAAGCAAAGAATTCCTCCTGCACGGTGTGTAGACTCAGTCTCTTTGGTCTGTTGCTGGGTCCACACTTTCACTCATGTGATGCCCGAGTCTAAATAGTGAAGTTTATGTTTGTATTCTATGCAGAGGCGCACCGAAGGGGGGAGGGGGAGGGGTGGGGAGAGCGAGATGCCCAGATCCGAAATTGAAAGTAAAATTTGAAAAAAAGTAGACAAATTACGGCATTTACTGAAAAATGTGAAAAACATTCTTTTTGAAATGTTTCAAGGTGCTAAATTTGCTGAAAATGAGTTGTTTTGCATAGTGGCGTGCACAGGAGGGGGAGGGGCATTGCCCCTGCACCTTTTGGAAAAATGCCCTTCTTTCTGCCCATTTTGAAAAAAAAAATGCTCTATTTTGCTTTCCTATAGACCGATAAATTCCAAAGTTGCAGCGAAGAGAAAAGCATAGACGGGTCTGAAAAGGGGCAGAAAGAAAGCCTAGAAAGGGGTAGAAAAGGCCAAGAAATGGGCAGGAAAAAAAAGGTCCCGGGGAAAAATAAAACCTCATCGTGCCCTTTTTACTGAAAATTGCCCCTGCCCTCTCGGACGTCTGTGCACGCTTCTGGTTTTGCAGGGTTCGGTGGGGTCACCCCCCTTCCCCCACCCCTCCTCCTTTCTTAGACCACCAAGCATGCTGCTTTTTTTTAGTAGTCCCCCCCCCAAAATCCTCCCATCCCCGGATTGTTGTTGGTCAATGGGCCTCTGATATCCGCGGGAGAGGGGTGTGGTATCTTTAAATTGTGGTGTAATATTACAGAAAAATTCTTGGCTACGACCCTGCATGATGAAAAGTGCGTCAATATCCGTCACATAACTTACAGATGCGCCTTCAGTTGTTTCAAAATGTTGTATATGTTGTTCAATGTTGAATTCGTCATACTACGTCTCATGCGGCTTCTGCAGATGCACTTGGCCTTCAGAGATGACTCAGGCATCTCACGTTTCCCAAAGTCGGCCCGACCAGCTAGCGTTTATTTTTAATTTTTTTTCCTCCCGTCTCTTTTATCTCCCGTCCAGCCCGACGAACCCAAATTTGGCGCTCGAGCTCCATTCTTTGAGTGATGACCCTAGCGGCGCGCGGGGTCATTTTGTCAAAGTGATAAAGTTCAGTTGGTCGGGGCTTCTCGAGGGAGGGAGGAGTTTTGGGTAGTCAGAAATGGAGGAAAGAACGCTACCGTATACGCCTGTTGCTGACGGTGTTGCATGACCGATTTCTGCGCGTCTGGTTTTGCACACCGCTGCACGACATTGTAAAGGTCGAGGTGTACGTTGTCTCCTCGTCGTCTGCTCGTTATATTTCAATACTGTAACTGAAAGCTAACACCTGTCTCCATGTCACATGGTCACTTTACGAGATACTTAATCTGTCCTCTTTATATTACTGTCGTTATGGTCGTAATAGGAATCGAATGGCGTTCAGACGTGTCTCTCCTCGCCCATCCGAAAATCTTAAAGCGTACTTTCGGTGATGAATGCTTGTATATAACTTAATTAAAAACAATACACTCATAAAGAGATACAAGAGGCTGCAGCGACAACCTAGTCGCAACCGGTGTTCTGTACATTTTTGCCAATTTTTCAACGCAAATTTTGAGTAGCACGCCTACATCACGCACTGCAACGGTGTTAGCTTTTAGGCCTATTTTAGATTTCAGGCGTAATTGTCAGCTTTTAGGCCTAACTTTTACCTGCCGTTTTAATTTGGTAAGTAGCACCTAACGGAAAATTGGGTTCGTTAACGCAATCATTTTGCTTTCTACGGTTGCGTGTCTTCCTGTAGTGGTTAAATGCGGCGATTAAATGTTATTTCATTCAGTTACAGAGCCTATTAGCTATAAGGAAGCAACGATGTTTTAAGTTGTTGTGTTTCTTAAAGTCCACCTAACTACCACTGAAAAAGGCGACGGACTGGCGTATACGGACAAAGTCGTTGCTATAGTCTTCTCAGCCGTTTTAACTGCACAGAAAACTAAAAGAGTGACTGCATGGAAGTTTTTTTTAGCAACCTAACCACGTTCTTCACATTTTGTTCTCTTTTCCTGCCAATAGATAGATGAATGGTATGAGTTTTTACATCTTTCACCAAAATAACGATTTCGATGTAGCGTCTTTTTCTTTTTCAACGCCCCACAATTTCCCCTTGGCCAACATTGCTACAGTGGTATGCCACAGGGGTCAGTGCTTGGTCCACTTTTATTTTTAATGCATATCAACGACCTTCCTGAGCTGGGAATAGCCCTTAGAGCACGTTTATCTGGTAAGTAAACCCGTAGGTTTCAATACACAGAATGTTTTTAAATGTTACGTTTTGGTGCCAAGTTCAGCTTGATACTGTTTGCGTGTTTGATAACGGTGCCGAAATGTGCACCGAAGCGTGTGTTAGCACCTGTACGATCTTATTGATCAATGAAACATATTACAAGTGCCATTCACAAATCAGAAGGATCATTGATTTAATTTTAAAAAGCTTATATATATATATTCTCCTATTCGTCAGTGCTGCTCTCTTAATGCACATCAATGATCTTCCTGTGTTGTGCACAGTCCTATGACAGGCTCATTGATAAGGAAGCACTTGATGCTAACATAATAAAAAAAAAGTTAAAAATGTTATATTTCAGTATTAATTTCAGTTTGATAACAATAATTTTAGGCTTAACAAGTGTGAATTCCGTCAAAAGTCGGAAGATTCTCATCCTTGTAATATCTGTCAACCCAGTAGTTACAAGTACTTGACTGAATGTGGTGCTCTTATCCATAATTAGAGCGAAGCGAGGTCGAATGCAATCTTTGTAATAGCATCACGCAATAACGAATACATAAATTAAAACCAGATTTTGCACATTTATAGCGGTACACCTAGAGGTGATTATTAAAAAAAATAACAAATTAATCGTACATGTTGAAGAACAACGCCATCCAGCTACGCACTAAGAAAGCAAATTGACAAAGATCCCTGAATACTAAACCATCCCAGCATCACCCGAAACAACCATTAGATACGGGGGTTCATTACGGGGTGGTATAGGTTGCTCCATCTACTATTGCTTTCGAGAGCTTGGGTCTAGCGTGTTGCTTGCAAAAGGAGTAAAGAAAAATGCGGTAAAGGTAAAGGTGTTCATCC
Organism: Lithobius niger; assembly: GCA_023313725.1. NCBI lineage: Eukaryota > Metazoa > Arthropoda > Chilopoda > Lithobiomorpha > Lithobiidae > Lithobius > Lithobius niger. Next base: position 7,774 of record JAHWFP010192013.1, on the reverse strand, counting down.
ACCTTTTTTTTTTTTGGATGACCCTACGGTTGACAAAACTATGAAGAAAAAAACATCAAATTATTAAATGATTCCATTATTCCAGGATCAATTATGACAGATCGTCATTTAATTTTTTCAGGATACTTTTTTTTTCTTGGACCTGAATGCAGAGGTCGCAAACTTACTACGTGCCTTTATTTATATCTTTCACTTAAAATGCTACACTTAGCCCTGTTTTTCGTTTGGTCCACACCCCCTCTTTTTGAAAGCATGGGGACGCCTTATATACTAAAGCAAGTAAAAGTTATACAGATATTAAAGCCAGATATTGACAGAAAAAAATGAATACAGAGTAATAAGCTTGCTACGTCACTACAAAAAATGACAGATTTTAAAACTCCCCAAGAACAAAAGAAAAAGGGGCGGGGGAGATGGGGGTCACCATGGGGTAAATATAACCAAAAAATAAACTAATTGTTTAAAGGAGATTCCGCACATGGGGAGCAAAAAAAAAAAGAAAACATTTTCAGAACTGGCACAACTGCCCGTCTTCGTGGTTGACCTTAGTATAGTCTATTTGTGACTGTGAGAGTTATAAAATCAGAAACTTTTTTTGGGCTGAATTTAAAACATTCCTCAAAAAAAGGAGTTAGGAAACATTTAAGAACGTTGGGTGTGACAAAGAGAATTAGTACAGCTTTTAGTTTTTTTGGGGGGGAGGGTGGGGGAGGGTTGGTAGAATTTGTTGGGCGCCCCCCCCCCCCCCGGTTATACTTGATATACCATTGCCGCCTCCCCAGTAAAATTATTCTAGCGTCGCCCCTGTTTCACGTGGTTCATTACTACTAAGTTTGCACTAAATTTTCTCTATTTAAGGATAAAAAGCAACGGAAGTAGATTCGCCTTCGTCTAACCATTGTTAGAGATACAATACGGTACGATACGATACTGGAGTCGCTGCTATGTCAGACATCCCTCACGTTCACAGGTGCATGCACATTAAAAGAAACTGTTGCATAAAGCTGTTTAAGCAAGTGCTAGTTATTGCTGATAAGCTCCATAATACGTTTCGGTCATTTATCTTTTTCATACCCACCATTTGGCATTAACGCTGATGACCAACGAAGAACCTTCTCCTAAACGGAAGAATCTTTTGACTACGATTTCTCCCATCCATCGTCAAGTGAAACGAGACACGGACGAAAAGAAAAGTTAAATCGGGCAGCAAACCGTTAAATTTTAATAGCTTCATTTATACAACAAGTCATTCGACAGAAAAAGGAGTCGTCTTTCCATATGTTCCTCGTATTTTATAGCGTCCAGGAATGAGGTCGAAACTGAACCAGGACCATAATTTTGAAGTGTTTTCTGTCGGATGGCAATATAGTCGCCATTTTGATGGTGCTTGACGTAAATGGACGAAATAAAGCTGACAAAAGATTGACTTTACGGCCGCACTAAACACGTCTTTGCGTGCTAACACGTTATCATCCATGGTGATACGTTTTACGGCGTGGGTGGCAGCCTAACGAACTACATCCAGCCGCGAATGATATTTTGGATTTTCGTAGATTGGAGACGTTTTCATGTTTAGCCTCCACCAAGTGAGGGCACGTTTATGCAACGAGAGCTTTTCGCTCGCCGAACGCTAATTGTTTGTCAACCGTTACAATTCTTTCCTATTTATACTAAAAGAATGCGGTAATAGATAACGAATTAAATGGATTATAAATAACAACACGCATAAAGAACAAAGTGCAACAGTAATTTTAAACATTGCTACAACATTGTTGTAGTCATTTCACGCTATTTACAAAATTTGCTGTTCTCGCTCAAAAAACAGCTTCTAGCAGTGATCAGGCGACTGTGGAATAAATAGCTGCTCGTAGCGAGAATTCAAAATCCAACATGGTGTCCATTTCGGTATTATCGCATCGATGACAAACCATCGAATGCCGGCATTCAGAAATCAGTCCGTCGTCTAGTACTGCAGTAAAAATTGTTTTCTTGTTACCATAAATCGACGCTGTCACGTTGCACGCATCGTACGTGCAATGCGGACGGAGAAGATCTGCGTCCGCATTGTTGCCATGGTTACTACGTATAGACAACTCGAAAACCTCATGCTCCCGACAAATGCAAGAAGCAGCCAGCAGATCTAGTATTAACCAAGTAAAGGCTGAGCGAGAAAATTGTCGTTCCGAAAATAGGGATGTGCGAGTAGTCCGATTTCAATTCGAGTCGAGTTTGAAACAGAATAATCAAGCATCGAACCGAATTCGACCTTTTGGTGAACATAGTTTGTTTGCAAGTTTTTTTTTTAATTTGTTAGGCCAAAAATTGAAATCCTGCCTAACGGGCTGTCTGGGTCATTGTGTACAAATGGTTTCCCAGCTTCCAGTTCGAAATGTGGGGGAGCCCTGCTTCGCTCAGGAACGATCAACATCCTAAAGCCTCTCCAGTCGAACTGTTGGAAACTCACTGCCGGAATGTATGAAGAATAAAACGCCGGGTGTGCACAGTACAAAATGTGGGGGGCAGTGCTTCACGCGGAAATGAATAAACCACCTTTCCCGTCCGGGAGACCCCCCCAGTTTTAACTGCTGGAAACTCACTACCGGAATGTACGAAGCGTTTGCAATCAGAACTGTAGGAAAAAAGTAGTAAAAAAAATCCTTCTTCCGACAGTGAACACTACAACCAACTCAAGTCATTATTACCATCGGGTCACGCCAGCTCAGATGCACGAAGCTTTATTCATCTTCGCGTATATCATTGATTTATATCTCACTTCCTCATTGCCGCTGAGTCTATTTTAAGCCACCGAAGTCTATATTTGTGTATGGCGGCGTTTAATATCTTCATTACCAAGTACTTGCGTCCAACGTCTTTCTCTTCTCACCTTTTAACAGAATGGCTCGAAGGTATACGAACTGCAGACACCTTTATTTTCAATGGCATTAGCGCTCGCGACGCGTGGCGTTTCGTTCAGTTGAATCATTGTACTGCTAAATGACCTGAACTCCCCCTCCCCCCTCCCTCCTCGACAACATACACACCTAACCATTCAAGGTTGTTTATGACCCCATCGCTAAATCTTTGTACCGACTCGAGACCATTGTGACGGTTTAAAAAAAAGTAAAAAAAAAAAGCCATAAATTCAAGTGTATTGACGCCCTCCGCTTCTAGGCAACATGAGACAACTTTTTCGCTCTTAGGTTTTATATTCACACTCGCCGACAGACAGTAGAAATCGATAGGTGTAATAAAAATAAACGAGGTCGCGGACAAACACACTTGGGTTTCGCATCGACAATCATTAAATTTCGCGCTTTCTTTTCAGCCAAGCTGTCAGACTTCATTTTTAGTTCGGTTTTTTGGAGCTTCATTTTCCAACGAAAAAAAGAGAGGCTGCTGACAAGTCATGGGGATTTTTCTTTATTTCACAGCGTTACTCGGCTACAAAGCAGTTTAGTGAAACGATGGAGCGTGAAAGACTGTCGTTTGTCTGCTGACACTTTCCGGATTTAAACCACGAAATAATCTTCAAACTGTAACAACGATAAATGCGTTGTTTTGTGTTGACAATCCAAAAATGGCCGTCATGGCTCTGTCGTTAAGTCTGTAACGAATGCATCTCTTAGCGCCGGTGCACACGTGCGGTCGCCGCTGCGATACCGCATCTGTGGTTTGGTTTGCGTGCCATCTGTTGGATACTGCACACGTACCTGCGTCGACGTTGCGTTACCGCCCGCCGCTCGTGCGGTCGTTTTGCACCGCAATTCTCCCGTCAACGCAGCGTTAAAAAAAACGCAATTGCGTTTCTGAGTACCTTGGATGACTTGAGCGGTGCACACGTCCGCCGTTTACCGCAAAAGCGTTACCGAAAATGGCGTCCAATTTCGAAGAAACAGACATGGAATTGTTTATTGGGGGAGTAAAGCTGAAATATGAAATGTTGCTGCAGAAATGATTGAAGACTCATTGGAAAGTAATTAAAGAACATATCCGAATTTTTTAGTTAATCTGCAAAGGATGTATAACATTTTTCCCTGGTACGTCTTAAATTAGTCTCTTCAATGCACCAAAATTCGTCACATTGGGTTTACAATATATTTTTTTGTTCACGAGGTAAGCGAAAAAAGCAACATCGTCTCATTGGTTTCAAACTATAATTGTTTGTACACGAGGTAAAGGAACCGAACGCGCACATACGTCACTGAAGCGGCACCGCAGAGTCAACGCGCGTTAATAAAACGCACGTGTGCATTGATTAGATGCGTCACCGCAGCGGCGCCGCAGCGTCCAAAAAAACGCACGTGTGCACCGGCGCTTATAGGTATGTCCACAACGAACAAACCGTAGTATACGAGTGATTTCTAGGGGCCGATAGCCATATTTCTCGGCCCTTAGTAATCCAAGTCTAATCCATTCTAACCGTATATGGTGCGTCAACCCTATAGGATTGACCAAGGTAGAACATATAGGTAGTGCCACTCTCTCCGACAACGCTAAACATTTGGATGAAACTAGTTACTGCTTTCAACGATTTACCACCAGAGGACGCTGTCGTCAAGTAACACGAAGCTAAAAGCATCTTGGGGATCAAAACTATTTAGCATCACTAAAACAAATTGATCACGTCAAGAACACAAAATTAATCGCTTAAAAAGTATCGCATGTCGGATTAGGACATTAAAAAAAATTTAAGATACATCATTACTGTCTTATCAAGTTTTACTTTTTTAATCCAACATTCAATTTTAAAACGGATTGTAGTTACGAGCGGCGCTAAGTATAACGCGTGGTTTTATGCTTCGAGAAGCGTGGGGAGCGGCCACTTACGTCTAAGTTTTTCCGTGGTTCAAGTTTCCTGTAACGAACTGAATAGGGATTAAATCGAACACAGAATAAGTTCAACTTCGGATGTTGCCCACGTACGAGTATTTCGTCAACTTCCGAAAGTATTGTCGCGATTACGATGGTTACCATGGCAACGATGCCGCCATTTTTGTATTCTCACGATTATGATGCTTACCATGGCAACGATGCCGCCATTTTTTATTTCAAGTTTCGCCTCCTACGAGAACCTGAGGATGTAACTTGTTAGTTGCTGTAGGTGAGCAAGACCTTAAAGCAACATCCCGCTTGCCTTATAACCTTCCGCCTGCCTTATAATAACCACATGCCGAACGCATCCGCGCATTGACCATAGCCGAGGTCAACTCTGAAGGCAGTAGCTTCGTTCCTCGCAGCGAAGAATGCAGCTACTGTCTCACTGTTGGCAATGCGCCTAATAGACAAGCCAGCGTGAACGCATTAATTGTGTCGTCACAAACCGGAATGATTCTCGTATATTAGAATCACAATTTATAATTTTCTAGACTATAGTGGCTTATAATTTTGCTACGGCGATCTATTGGAATAATTAATTTTAATTTTTACTGCATTAGTCTTTTAGATTTTTGATCTCATATTACTAATTATTAGCAAACGATTAAAATTAGTTCTGCGCAAACACAGATAAAACTTCAAGGTCATTGTAGGCGCGCAAAGGATCATCTACGTTCTGGAAGAACGAAAATAAAGTTCCCCAATATTTAACAGAAAATCTCCTAGACGCCACATTTTAAAACGGATTTTTAGCAAGGGAAAGACTAACGATAAGCAAATAGACCTTTGGGGTCGTACTTGATGTGGAGGATCGAGAAAAATGGCGCTGGGAGCAATATCCCTTTAAGACGATTTTATGACTTCAAATTAAAGGAGTTTGCTGCGTACGTGCCTTACGATTTTTTTACCCTGTCAGGGGGTACCTTCAGTGAAGATTTTCCAGGGGTGCATCACGGTAATCGTTTTTATTTTGCTAACTTTGGAATGGACGAGATAGGTATGTGTTTCGTGGTAAGTGAAAAGGACAGTAGTCGTTCCAAAATTAGAACTGGGTCACATCCAGAATTTTTTTTGAGACCCGTGACCCGAAGTTAGCCTCACTAGAACGACACGATCACCTGAGAATACAAGCAGCTTCCATTAAGTCAATGATATGAAACTTGCATTATCCTTTAGGTCAATGATATGAAACTTGATAGGTAAAAAGATTTAAAAAAAAAAACATAGGCCTACGATGTAAAAAAAAACTCACAGTTATGTATCAGAGGCCGCTGGAGGTCCGTCCTGCTTTGAGTTAAAAAAAAAAACCAGTAAAAATAGCTTAACAACTGGGTTACAGATCACTTGGGTCAGTACGTCACCAGGTCATCCCGGGTCAGAGTCAGTTTGTCATTCCAGGTGACCAGGTCACATCTTGGTCACCGGTTCACTTGGGTTCCCCATGTCACTCCGAGACTGGACGGCTGACCCAGTGATCCTCCCAAAATGGTGACCGAATTACCGCTCCAACTTTGAGCTACGCGGTGGCTAAACGGTGCAACGCGAATGTCAACAGATCCCAAGCTACAATCTCAAAGTCACCGTTCTCCCGGCTTACATCGCCGACATTACATTACATTACATCGCTTACATTAACGAGTAACGAACCTGCACCTTTAATACAGAATTCTTGGAGCATCTTGAATAGCTTGTGTTTAATTGTATATTGGAAACAATGTTAGCTTCATTTCCTAGGTATATGTGAGCTATCCGATGGTGTAGCTAAGTTGAAATCGGAAGTCATTCACGTTTAATTCACTGATCGACAAAATACAGATGCAAATCTATTTACGTTGCCCTTTGGACTTAAATGTCAGACTATTTGAGTGGGGAATCGAACCCACGACCTTTGAAACCAAAGGCCGAGGTCCAACCGCTGAACCATCGTATGGCTCAGCGGTAGGAGTAGGCTCATGGCCTTTGGTTTCAAAGGTCATCGGTTCGATTCCCCGCTCAGACAGTCTTGACACATCAGTCCAAAAGTCAACGTAAATAGGTTTGGGTAGGCATTCATTTACTCTTGTTGAGCCTTCCGGGTTTTCCGTCTTTAATTTTCAAATTAAATCGGTAGAATGCTCGTCTGCCAAGCGGGCGACCCGAATTCGATTCCCGACTTCTGCACCAATTTCTGCGGGGTATAGTGGTCTGCTATGGCTTGATACGATGATAATGATGGGTGGTTGTGGACCATTGATGTTGGCACGCAACACAGATGACGGCTATTCATGCCTAATGAGATGGGGATGAGATTAAATGAAAGTTTGGGGACATGATGTTACTTATATTGGGGCAAGGACTATTGGGGGGAAATATTCTAGTTAAAATATATGACTTACACGTGATTCATGTATTTCTATCCCGTAACTAGAAAATTTTCCCCCAATTGTCCTTGCCCCAGTATAAGTAACATCATGTCCCCCATGTCTTATACTTGCATGTGATGGCTTATGCTGGGAAAGGGGATTCAGAAAAGACTAATAACAAAATATAATACAATCAGGCTTTTATAACCGTTCTCAGAGTAAAACATGTTAAAGGAAGAGTATCGCCAATGCGAGATTAATTTAAAAAGAAGCCAGTAAAGTGTTTGTGTGCATTTTAATGGCTTCTTTTAAAATTAATAGTAAAAAGTGATTCATCCTTTATCCAAGGCCACCTGTAGCAACTCCTGATGTCAAGTCGTCATGGGATGATAATATCACGAAGAAAGTGAAAAAAAAAGGCACACCAGGGTTCAGCTGGGGTAGGAGGATGGGGAATGAATTTGTACATAGCTCACCTAACGTTTTAAAATTAAATTGTCATCGAAATACCTGAGAGGCTGCTTGGATTGTGGGGGAAAGGAATAGAAACCCAGTTT
>JAHWFP010192012.1:24711-55611 GCA_023313725.1 Lithobius niger | reverse complement strand
CCTAGCCGTAAACAGCAGCACACTCCACCAGCCCCCCTCATACCAGCTCTCCCACCTCATTCTGCTCTTTTCTTCACTATACCTCTTCGTCGACGATTTACGTCTCTACCCCTCTTCTACCTTTCCACTTCGACATCCTTAATACCCCTCCTCCAACCCACTGCTCCTCCTCCACCAAACACCTTCACAAACTTCCTCGCCAATCTCCTAGTCCTATCCACCCACCTGGTACAGCACCTCCGTGTCACATACTCGTACAACCTCCGCCAGCCCACGCACCCTCCTATCAAATCCAATCTTCGCTGCCACCACCCTGTCTTCAAAGGACGACCACACCATTTCCCCCTTCACCACCTCTCCAGCCGTGAATCTGTTAGCCCCAAAGCCCACCTGCCCAGCACTGAAATATGACTGAAATTTGTTGTATGTACACCTACTTGATGCACAGTTAGCAGCATTTGCATTCCATTTTCCAATATGCCTAGGTGCAAAGATTACAGATTGCGTTACTACAAACCTTCACAAACATGAATTAGGTAGCAGTCGCCACGTGTCCAATAGGTCTAGGCAATATTAAAATTAGCTTGCATTGGCTGTCGTCTACTAACCGTATGGAATAGAAATTGTGGCAATTTTTGATGCTATTTCTGAATTAAATACTTATTGTATTGTTTTAACTGTCCAGTTTTGGAAAAGAGATTTGAATTGAATGAATTATTGTACAGGATTTATCGTTACAATTTTAATACAATACCGCAAACGTTGTTTTTAGTGAGGGCTGTTACTACAGTTACTAGAATGATGACCAGCACTAAAAAACGTTGCCTAATTTCCGTTGTCATTTAGCGATTGGTTACGGCATTTCTGTTGTTAGCCAGATTTAATGAAACTTAGTCGTATCGCATCCCACCTTAAAGCGAAAAAGCGAACTAATTACTGGTTGAACATGATGCTAGGAAAAATATTGTTGAATACAGCAAACTAATTTACTAGCCTCACATCTAAAAATCCGTTTTACAAAAGAAGCCTTATTGCACAATTGACCACGACGAGTCACATTTGTGTTGACCCAAAATATTGAGTCATGTGAAACATCTTCACCAGACAGACCTTTTTATTTTTTCTAGACGGTAATAACAGCACGAATATGAAGCAACAGCAGCAGGAATTTTTTTTTTAATGCGACTGCCAACACACACATTTCAAACTTTCCATTTCAACAAAACTCGGTCAGTGTGTGGTGGGAGAGAGATCTGTTTATGATTTGACCATTTTTTTTTTCTGCAAACTTCCTGGACCACATGTACAGGTGGTATTGGTAACGGCTGTTATGGTCAGTGGGTGCATTCTTCCCCGTTAGTTCACCAGATATCGGTCAGCATCTGCGTACCTACATACTGTAATGATGATTGTAATTTGTTTCTACTGTAAATGTTGAAGGTAAGAGATGTATTTCTAGTGGGCCAAAACTCTGTTTTAGCCTACATTATCATAAACAGTGTGAAAAGATAGGAAACATCTGATTTGTGAAACAGGTTGTATTACTTATTCTACAATGCAACCCAGTTTGGTAATGGGCCATTGCAGGTTAGTTAATAATATGGTTTGGCATCGCAGTTTGATTTTCTGCCTTTATGCCATTATTGTAATAAGATCCGCCTTTCCAGTCGACGCGCAACTTTTGCTTCTAGTGAAGTGTTCTTAGTTTATAGATGATAAACTACCTGTTCCCTGCATTTGGTTAAAGTTGCAGCGATGCCAACCAGGGATATAATGTCAAACTTTTTATCTCGTATTAGTGCAAAAATGTAAAAACAAAATACCAAAGGGGTGGAAAAAACTAGTACAGTGAATAAAGTGTTTAGCAAATTTGTAGGCTACTGTACTATGAAAACAAACTGTGCGACTTCAGATTTTTTTTCTTGCAAGATGGTGGTTGGATTCTATAGTACTGTGTTGATTATGGCTATTTCTGTTTTTTTTTTATTCACACCCAAAATACGTCACGCACCAAAACGTACTTCCACATGGTCATAACCTTTTTTTGTTCGGCTTTGAATGAATGGCTCAGCTTTGTGCACGGTTTCGTTAAGTCGTTATTTTTCCTTTTTTCTGAATTTTTCTTAGGGGAAAAAATTTTTTCCCTTAAGTTATTAATTGTGCTACTAACTATAGTTATTAAGGAAGTAGATATAGGCAGTTTTAGAAAGAGTCGAAGGAGGGCAGAATATAAATTAACTGAACAAAAATTGGTAAAAGAAAAGCATTAGAACTCATGTCTTCATGAAATTCGCAGTTGTGAAGGTACGTGAATAAAAAACTGTTCAAGTTCACTCGAAGAAAACGAACTATAATTTGAACTCCAATTCCAGGGAAGAAGCGTTTTAACATGTTAACTCTTTCTTGTAAAGGGAGATTGTTTTGTCTGTGTATGTCTGTTTCTGTTTTAGTTCTATTTAGTATGAGCGACTGATTATGGGTTCACGTTGTGTGCTTATTTAAAAATTTTTAATTTTGTAAGCGTTATGGTGTTTGTGGCATTTGTGTTGTGTGTTTGTGACTTAAGTTTTAGTTCTTGTGCTTGTACTTATTTGTATTTTGTGTATGTTTAAATGTGCGAAATATGCAACCGTTTTGTTTGTTTGATTAGTGATGTCCATTTATGCGTGTGCCTGGCATTTGCTATGTCACAATCATTGTTCCTTGGAATTGGAGTTTAAATTACAGTTTGTTTCATTTGAGTGAACTCTAATCCGTGTATTTATGAAGGTGTACCTTGACAGCTGAGAGTTCAATGGGTTTACAAGCTCTAGTGCTTTTTTCCAAAATGCGAAGCCGTTTTTTGTTCAGTTAATTTGTTGGCTTTTTTACGCTTCCTTTTTATTTTCATTAGTACAGTCTGGATTATCACGCTTATGTCTATTCTCCGTCTCATTTTGTTTGTAAAAAAGAAAGGAGCATAAGAAATACATGTCCGTATTCCGTTCTTGCTTAGTCCCATGTGTATTACTTGATGGCAACACACTAGCAAGCGTTTAGATTGTGTGTCAGCTCATACACAGTTAACTTAACATTTGCTTCTGCAATATTGCAGACAGTCGTAGTATTCACGGCAAACAGTCGAGGAATACAATTCAGAAACAATTCAACTGACTTTCCGAAACAAGCATTAAAGAACTAAAGAAGTACGTAGTTCAATCATGTACGTCGGCTGCCCAATTTTGTGTCCATAAGACCTCAAAATTATTGACTTAGCACCCTACAGTTTAAAACTGAAAGATTTACGTGAAAGCCCAGATCGTTTATATTTTGGTACCTGATAACGAATTAACCGTTTATGACTTTCGGAATGTCACTTTCCCTACATCCAAGCATCCATCTGGTGTGCCTGCCTCCTTGTTGCACCCTTGTAATTTTGTAACCTTTAACACTGTAAGCCTCTTATCTTCCTGGCTTTGTAACATTTTGACACCTTGCATCATTGTTACATGTTGCTGCATTGCAACATATTGTTAGCCTTTGTTCCTCCTCCAGATATCGTTTTTCTGAAATTTCTCATGCACAAACTAACTTGAATAAGCACTACCTGATGGCCATAGCCTACTAATATTAGACATGTAGACATTACACTAGGTGCTAGGTAACTCTTTCGTAGGAGTAAAAGTTTGACGTCGATCAATTATGGCGAAGCGCTAGCTGCACTCAATGGATTAATTTAGATTATAACTGAGGTCAGCTGCACTCAGCCAACTGCACTCGTGTGGTCAGCTGCACTTGGGCACGTCCAATAAAACTGAGAAAATAGGGATACTAAGCATACATAACAATTCCAAATAAAAATACCAAAATATTGTTATTTATATGCAATTATGAATCCTTTATTCTCTTGTCGTTATTTTAATTGAGCATGCATACCTTTGTCGGTGCGCAATCAGAACTGTGGAGGGCTGCGTTTTTCGTGTGGGAACAATAAATATCGTACAGCTTCACCTTCAGAACTGCCGGAAACTTACTCCCCGAAAATACAGTTAAAAACAAAGGCGAGAACATGCTGTGCATTAGGGACGTTTCAAAAAATATCTTGGTTTTACTCCAGAAAGCAATTAAAGATCCTTTTCTAACATAGATAAGAGTGTTGCCAATATTTTTAGTAAATAAGTAGGCCTAGTCACCCATCAGCCCTCAACTCACTGAGTGTTGTTAGTGTAAGTGCACGTAGCCCATGTTAGACATTGCTGAGTACAGCTGTCTTTACGTGTCCTGCTTGATTGGAATTGCACTCAGTAGTATCTTGTGTGGAGGGAGGGGCATGGGACTTCAATGCTGCCTTGTGGCATGTAAAAGACCCTAGGAATTACCTAGCAAAATTGTCCCTTTTGTCTTCTGGCTCTAAGACTTCTGCTGAGAGTGCTTCAAAACTCTGAAGTAGTGTTGGATGGTATACTGGTTCTCACGTGTCCCCGGTACCAAAAATAAACACCAGATACTGTGCAATGTTAAAATACAGTATTGTTTTTAATACGAAAAAAGGTGCTAAAATTATAACAATAGTTCATTTATTTCTTTTGTAGTAGGGCTCAAAACAGTGTAACAATCTGTTAAATGTCAACACTGGTAAAATGGAATTTCCAAACAATGCACAAAAGTGGAGCCAAATTTGCATAATTTGATACTACAACCAGCATTTGTTTATCTTTGCATTTTTATTTGTAGCATGTTAACTAAAAATTTTAGAGAAGATGGTTTTTTTTTTATCAAATATGTTGTAAAACATGCATTAGCTTAAATAACGGGGAACAAATAAAAAAAATAATCTTCCATTAAAACTATCAACAAAACACATTTTTCAATAAAATTTGCTATTATTTAAAAATCAGATGTTGGCACAACAACACTAAAAAAAGCTACCAGATACCACCTCATTCACAAGTAGCGGAGAAAACTGAATACCGGAGTACTAAGCTTGGTACCGGCACCGGTTGAAAAATTTCTGGTACCACCCAACGCTACTCTGAAATAATGACGGACATGGCCGGGAAGGGAAGGTGGTGAAGAAGCAAGAAAAGGGTTTATCAAACGAAAAACCGATGGTACGGTACAAATACTTTGGTTGATGTTCATTATAAAAACAACTACAGTCAAAATGCTGCACCAAAAACTGTCCAAGTTACCAGCAAAACCTTGCAAAACTTTGCAAACCTTGTTAAACTTGCAAATTTTTGGCAACCTTCCTGGTTGTCTTCTCAGGGCACAGCCCAAGCTTCCATACTTCAAGTGTGAAGTCTCTTGGGCTGTGGCCTGAAGAAGACAACTAGAAAGGTTGCTGAAAACTTGCAAGTTTGGCACGGTTTGCAAAGTGTTGCATAGTTCTGCTGGTAACTTGGACAGTTTTTGGTGCAGCGTTTTGACTGTAAATTGTTTTTATGAAAAAGAGTTTATGTTGACTATTGGCGCTACTAATTAAGGCCATTCAGTTGATCCTAATTAAGTCTACTAAATCTGTACATGTGACAGCCATCAGCAGCTATGGCCATATAATTTGGACCAACTTTCAGCCCTGCCATGATTTTATTTGCGCTTTCCTTTTGCTTCTAAAAGTTGGAGAGACAGTTCAAAAACTGAGCCAGTTCACTTGAATATCCTTAAGGCAGAAGAAAAACTTTAAAAAAAAAACGGAAATAAAATTAAAGCTTTATTAGAAGCTATCCCCACACTGCCCACTTTTCTCAGCTCAATCTTCAAGCTTTTTTTTCCACTTTGACAAATTAACTTGTAAACGTTTTAGTTTTCTTTTCGTGAAAGGTGTTACTATACACGTTTTGGCCATAAAAAAATAGGGTGTGCAATTCAGCATACTTAAATAGTTGTTTTAAATTCGTTATAGAAATCAGGTTTCTTTAAGTCACATGTCAGGTGTAGAAATCTGAGGAAGTGTTGGTTTTGATTAGCCTAGTTGCGGAGAACCTTGATCTACAAAATGTGCCAAGCTTTCACTGATTAATGTAAGAATAACAAGCCGTGTATGTCTGTCTATCTTGGAGAGGATGCTGCAGATTGCTGCAGGGCATATGTATGTGTGTGTTATGTGGTAGATAGTGGAAATGATGTTGAGTATGTGACCCTGAACATGTAGGCTATGTAGGCTCCTCTTATGACTCTTGTGCAATAATAGAGACAAAGTAGGCCATAGGTCATTTGGACAACTCATCCAGCATGTAATTGTCATCAGCTGGGAATGATAATTGGCTTGTACAATTTAACACCTAGATTTGCACCTTTCCTGGTTAGGAGGAAGCATTTGGCCTGGGAAAAGATGATTTGGCATGAATAAGCAGTAGCCTACATAAAGGAAAATAAATAAAAAATTAACACACAAAAACTCAGGCGTGAAAAGTTTCTGCTAACTGCGGATTTCTGCTTTTTCCCTAACCCTAGAACAACCAACATATATTTTTGTTTTACCTTCGGCAGCCAACACTGAATAAACTATACAAAAATTGGCAAACTACAGTTTTTTTTTTAATCTAAACAATTTAAATGGAATAATTATCAAGGTAGATGATACATTTTTTTTTAATGTAACCAGTTATATAAAAACAGAAAGCTGTAGCCATTCACTTTACATTAAAAACCGTATTAGGCAAAGTTTTTGAAAAACATAAATTTCAGGAAAAAAATCAAAATTATATATAGAAATCAATATCATGTTATAAAACCATTATTAGTTTCACAAAACTTACATTTCGGAAAAAAAAATTTGTGTAGAAAGTTTCTGGAAATGTTCAAAATATCGTACAAAATAATATTAAAACAATTTTGGTTACAAAATATTTTGTTGAGAAACTGAGAAACTTCTAACTGCATTTCTGCGTTTTTCCTAACTGAGCAACATTTTCCGCTTTTTAGTCTGTAGTGAATGTGATACTTTTTTTTAAAGATTTGGTGAGATGTTAACGATTTGCGTGTCTCAGGATACCTATTTTCAGTGGAAACTTAAGTGCTGTGCTGTAATAGCCTACTATGACTTTACTGTTATTATAAAAGTATAAAGAGTAAGCTTTTTCCCCCATCTTCAGCATTTTTAGTGAATTCAGTATACAGCCCTTCCAGGATTTTTTCTTGTAAACAAATATTCAGCCTTTTTCTGCTATTTTGATTTGAAAAAAATATCTGCTTTCTTGGTTGCTCTCAGCTTCCACACAAAGTATGTATCTGTTGGTTTAGCAGCGATGAGAGAAAATTGAATTTCCGGAGTGAGGTGACTTTGGACTTAGTATAGGTTGAAGCCACTTCGACTGAAAAACATTTTCACCATAAAAAACAAACTTGCCTAAGTATTTTAAAAATTGTCCCCAATCTGGAGTCATTATTTTGCACGCTACTGGCTGAAGGGGCATAAAATTGTGTTACTTGCTTCCCCCCCGAAACAATTTTATTTACCCCCCCGGTACTGTTACGGGCAGCTAAAGCCCTAATAAAAAAAGTCAGTGTTAAAGCCGGGGGGGGGGGGGAAGAAAAGCTTCGGGTTGATATGAAAACCGTGGTCTTGTCATTTATCAGCCCTCTATAATAATGCAGGAACATTCCATTCCAGTTGACACGAGTAATTTTTCTAGTTAAACCTTTCCCATCAACTGGAGGGGGGTGTCCAAAGGAGGATCACGGGCTTTGTGAAGATTTTCCAGGAACCTGAGCAAAGCACAGCCTAATGGATTGCATCATGGAACAGGAAAACGCACGATCGAGACTTGCCCAATGGTAGCCTACTTAAAAAGAATGTTAAATAAAAAACATAAAACAGGTGCGTGTAAGTATGATCTTAGGTGAGATCATTTTAGCAGTTAAAAAAAGGAAATTAATTCAACTTTCTTGATCATTTAATTGTTAAACTCGGTGTCAGGGTAGCCCTCGTCCGTACGCACATTTTAAGCCCAACCACAAGTCCGTAAGACAGAAATTACGCCTATTTTCAGAACCAAAATACTGTACCAGTATTCCGAAGTTAAAACAACAAAGGAACACAAATAAACTTTCCTGTAACGTTTTAGATACTGTAGTGTTGCTGTACTGTTTAGTCCATTCATTATTTTTATAATACAGCTTCATGTAACATTAAAACTTTGAGTATTAAGGCACAGTACAAAACCAATGTTGATCGTTTATGGAAATTCAGCGTTGCTTTCGTGGTGGTTTTATACATACGTACGGGACGTCTAAGAGCACTGTACATCCTAGAGGATTAAACTTACAGCAAAATGTCATTATTAAAATTTCCAGTTGCTGACATTTGCGTAATATTGTTGATTTCTTCTAAGTAAAACATTTCAGGAATGGAAATTTACAGAAGTACCAAGATTTTAGTAACTCTTTTGTTCTGCTTAAGAGACACGTGCAAAGAGTCCAAACAATTATGTGGAGTTCTGGGAAAGAAGCCAAGGCTGAGTGAGGTTACCTACAGGTGTAGAGAAACTAAGAGGAAAGGCAAAAGCCGCCACCAACCGGTCACCCACTGTCATCACTGGCTCCCTCCAGCAACTCTATGTTGTTTTACGAGTCTTTCTTGTTGCGATGACGACTTAGTTGTGTACATTTGCTGCCAGCCAAAGCTCTTTTACGTTTGCTTGCATCTCTTTGTCTGTCAGGCTGGCCAATAAAGCGCCTCCTTTTCACAGTTGATTGCAACCAAACTATTTTTGTTGAGCATTGATGTGGCCATTCCTTGGCGACTCTTGACAGATTGTGCCCAATCCCAAGATGTGGATGTGTTCAGGTGAGAGAGGGGGTAGTTGTGAATTTGTGATGTGTTATTCTTGAGCTTCCTGGATGTTATGCTAAGTATTTATAAATTGGAAGGAACAGGAAAAGAAAAAAATGAATTGGGGTAAACAAGGGCTTGATACCGATTTAGTGATTTATTTTGATCTTGTTCCACTGCCAACACGGCCACATTATACAATGGACAGTGTGTGCAGTTCTACAGAGCCTTCTCTAGTGTTGGAGAGAGAGAGAGAGGGGGGGGGGGGCTCGCTAAACTGTGAAAAACCTGACCAATCGTTATTATATTTGGAAGAATGCTTTGGAAGAATTAGTTGCTGTTAAAAATACCACTTAATCAGGTCTTTAACCTCGTCAAAGTTATAAAAAAATGTTAACTTGTGTATGCAGTTAGCTAACCTAACTGCTGTTTGCAGTACAAAGTGCAAATTGCCCTGCTGTATACCAAAACATGTCAACTTCCTCGACGACTCAATTCCGTCCTTTATTGCCAAAAGAGAACTTTAGTGCGTTTCTTTAAAGCTGCCTATTTGATAATTTTAGAATAGTTTAAACCGATGAAGGCTTTCATACCCTTACAGTCAGGAACACTCGTTTGTTTCGCATAAGTCTTTTTTAAAAAGTTGGATATTCAAAACACACAATATCCAGCAAATTTATGACAGCATTTTTAGTAGTACAAGTGGACTTAATGCTACTCATCTGTCGTCTTCAGGCTTCAGATTCAGTTCGTTCTCAGTTCTCTACCACATTGTCGACTGCTGTTTTGAAAAGTGGTGCTCGCCGTAACCTTCTGTAATGATGTTGCTGTTCATCCCATCGCGTCGACAGCCTCTCGTTAAAAGGCTGTTTGACTAAATTACTGATGCTTGGATGCAAAGACCTGAATTCAAGCCTGAAGCAGAGAGAGTAGCAGTATAAGTCCACAAACTGACTAAAGAAGCTATCGAAAATTCTCTGGATATTGTGTGTGTTGAATATTTAACTTTTTGAAAGAGAGTGTTGTGCGAAACGAATGAGTCATTCCTGATCGTATTATTGACTTAGGCTACAAAGTAAAAATCTCCATAATTTATTCATGTTTGATAACCTAAAGCAGTTAATGAATTGGGTCGGCTACAGACCATTCTTTAACCCCTTCCACTCCTGTTATAGACCTGGTCTTCTAGGTTCAGAGACCAAGCCTCTTAACAACTTGGTTGTACTTTGCTCGCGTTTCGTCACTGCTTGCGTAGGAGTGCATAGTGGTAAGGAAGGAGTTAATTAATGGCTAGTTATACGCTCAAAATGACACATATTAATTTCAGTTTTACGTTTTGTATGCTTAGATTTCAAAGTAAAGGATATTTACCGTGCCAATATCCTTGCAAATTTTCGACAGTCAGGTTTTTCTGTAGTTGGAGGGGCTCAGAACGACTTTGAAATGTAAGCGTACAAAACGTAAACATGGACTCGAATTTTCAAAGTAAGCGATGGGACATTTTTAAACTAATTTCATTGTTTTATCAAACCGTAAAAGCTTCACTGTAAACTTTTCTGATTCACTTGGTGCCCTCAAACTATACTTTTGCCTTTTCTCAAGTGCATCAATATATGAGGTTGTATTGACACAAAAGGTCATGCAGCGTTGGTTGGTGGTTGCAGCTTTTGGTTATAAGCAGCAGAAAATTGGGAATTAAGCAATATTAACTTCAAATTCTAGCTACGAGTAGGCACTAAAGATAAGTTAAAGATTTATGATCACCCAGGCAGATAAGTTATGGGTTTATCTTTCAAAGCGTAATTGGAGGTGCCCCTAAGCAGAGCACGGTTTCTTGTCCGAGATTTCTTGGCTTATACTTATTCTTCAAGTTCATAGAAAGCAGATTTCATTCTGATCCAGTAACGCTAAAGATTTGTGCTAAGTTTTACACTGAAAATTGTCATTTTGGTCAAGGAGCATCTAAGGTATCGTATAATACAGGTTCAAGTCCTGATAATAACTTCCTGTCTGTTTGAATTATTGATAAGAAATTGTGAATAGTGTTTACAAGATTAACTTTAGTAAGATTTGTTCCTATTGTGTCATTGCAGTTGGTCCCCAAACTCGCTTAAGGAAAAGTCAATTAATTACAAGATTTTGTAATCATAAATATCTCGCTTCACATGCACAGATTGGGAATAGAGCTAGAGTTAATTATGATGGATTGGTTTCATAAATTGCATTGCATGAAGTGAAAGGTGGTATGAAGCTTGAAAGGCGTCTCCAGTAGGCGACTCCACGTACCATGTTATTTTCTTAATAAGTTTGAATGTGTCGGGGGTGTGGAGTGACTGGTAAGGCGGAATATGGCAAAGTGCCTGGGCCGTTGACCATGAGGTGGGAAAATAATAAGTTGGCTCCAAGAACCACTTTCTCTTTTACCTTGAGAAATCTGTACACCGCTGGCTAACATTTTTTTTCTTTACGTGTGGCGTTGCACTAAGCATTGTCATTGGTTTCGTTGGCCATGTCTCTATCTTGATCTGATGCAGGTGAGTGAAATACTTGTTTGGCGTGTAAACCAAGGAGGCTAGGATGTAACTTTCTTTTTGTATATTTTGTCCTCAACTGTGTGCGTGCATCTTAATATTCGTGTGGTGCTTTCATTTTAAACGTATTATTGCTGATTGGTGAATTCATATCTTCTTTTTAGCAAAACTGACAAGAGTTCTTTTAAGAGTTGTTCATAAAATTTTTTTCACGACCTGATCTCATCCCTAGCTTTTTTGGGGTGTAGTAATGATAAATACAAGTTGCAATTTTATGCTAGATCACCCTAGTTGTCAGTTTATAAAATAGAATAGTATTTTATTTTTATGTGAAAACATAAGAGAAAACTTCCCGAGGCTCTTGCGAACTTGTTTTACAGGGAAGTAGGCTACCCATTACACATACATATGTCAACGCATAATATAGTAAAGAAAATGTAAAACGGGCAATGGGATCCAATATAAAGCATTATCAACATGCAAATGCTTAATATGGTGAAACAAAACAAATTACAAAAATTATATATGTATATATATATATATATATATATATACACACACACACACATATATATTATAAAGCCTATGCAAATAAGAGAACCTACAATTGAGAAAGAAACGACCAATTAGCAAATTTAAGAATGAATACGAATTAAGAAGAGACCAGCGTGAAAATAGCTATTCATTGAGATGTATAAAAAACTATTTTAAAGTTTACTCATTTTTATTTTGTACAGCTGAGTAGGTGAGATTGCGTTTTGCATGGTCAGTTCTAGACTTGGGTAAAATGAGCTTTTCACAGTTGCGGGTGTTGTAGTCATGACAATCATGGAAGGTTTTCACAGGGATAAGTCTATTGTAGCAAGTCCGAGTTTGACTGGTAGTGTAAACAAGGCTGTGCATATAAACACAAACATTGTATTGATAAAGTTGAGCAACTTTAATAATTTCAAACTTCTTGAACAGGGCAAAGAGTGTTCGTCATACGTCGCCTTGGCAATAGGCCTATTTCTGACTGCTCTTTTTTGAAGTACAAGAATAGGCTGTAGCTTGAAACTGCAGTAACCCCAAACAGTAACCCCATATAAAATTAAGGGATAAACAAATGTAAAGCATAGAATTCTTAATAATTTAGATTACATTAATGTCTGCATTAAAGACTGGCCTTGTGTGAATACAAGATCCACACTAATATGAGAAAGAAAGAAAACAGGGTGGCGTTCAAAAGCACATGATGAAATTCCCTCATTTTTCCAGAGCTAACACTTTTCCCTGATTTTTTTTTTGGGTCAAAGGAAGGTGAAGTACAGGACTAAAATTTTTTTGTTAACTTTCACTCCAATCGCAATAACTATATCCCATTGCTGTGCTAAATCAAAAATTGCACTGCTCTAACTGGTATTGGTAAAGAGTAGGAAAAGGCCATAATCTGAACAAAACTAGAAACGCATTTAGGCCCAATTACTTAGGCATAAGAAGTTTTTTCTTTATGAGAAATGAAACAAAAGGAAATGAAGCTTAAACTGAAATAAAATGAACGTTTGAGGAATAAAATATTAATCCGAATATGTACTCTTTATAGGCGAAAGATTTTCCGGAAAATATCCAAATTCCCCGATTTTCGGTAAATATTTTTTAAATTCCCTGATTATTCCCTGAATATTCTGACTTGATAAATTCCCTGTTTTCCAGGTAGAACGCCACCCTTGAAAAGACAACTGCACTGATTGGGACTCAAACCCAGGACATTCCCGCCTAGCCGACGTCTTAACCACTTCACTATTGGGGTCTACAGGCTCCAGTAGAACCTATTAGCTGTTGGCCCTTTCTCAGCGGTGAACTAAAGACCATAAACATACACAAGGAGGAAAAGCCCCTGTCCACACTAGAAATTATGCAAGCAAGAAATAAAGAATAAATAACAAAGTGAAGGTAAAGAAAAAAAGAGCGCATTAAAGACTGGTCTTGTAAGATTACAAGATGCACTAATCTGAGAAAGAAAGAAACAAGAAAGAAAATAGTCCTGGACTTCCCGATTACTAGCCGGGCGCTCAAACCACCTTTACCTTGTGATTTGCTCTTTATTTTTTGCTTGCATTATTCCCAGGATGCAAGTTGCTTTCTTTCCTTGTGTATATTGTGACCTTTAGGTTACCACTGAGAAAAGCTGAACAGCTAATAAGTTCGGCTGGAGCCTGTAGTTGTGGAGTTCAGTGGTTAAACCATCCACCTGTTCTTGGGTCCGAGTACCAGCCGGGGTAGTTGCCTTTTCTTTTCTTCTTCTGATTAGTATCGCACAAAGCCAAGTCTTTTATTCGGACCATTCGCTGAGTTTTGAATAAATAGTTTAATTAATGGTAGGCTTTATCACACATAATGGATCATTTTAGAAATTGGGCCAAAGTTAGGTTTTCGTTAGATTTGGCAGTCTTGCTCAAAGTTGAGTTAATTTGTATGGCCATCTGCAGGGACGTACTGCAAGGGCCATTTAGTCCTGAGGAATGGTTAACATAGGGTCCTCTCTTACGGCTTTTCGTATAAATCGGTCCTCAAAAAAAAATTACAATAGGGTCCCGACAGGCCCTCGGAGGATAGGCCCCACGGGAAACTTCCCATTTTCCCACATGGCCAGTATGCCCCTGCCCACCTGTTCGCGACAAATATGAGAACATCTTGAAATTTGCTACGTGAATGGCACAGGACTTGTGTCTATTAAAATTTGGCCAAATCGGCTACAGTTATTTCCTAATAGGTTACAACCTGAATGGGCCGTACAGAAAGCTGTTCCAAAGTAAACCCAATGACTTCGAGAGGCAAATAGTCGCACCTTAATTTGCATTGGTTATAAAGCCGACAAGTGATTGGTCCCCAATACGAAGTGGCAAACAAAATGGTGTTCCTGCTGCTGTAAGCGTTTCCAAAACGCTAGATTGCTTTTATCTTGATGATGTACACCAGCGCACACAAATTGTGCAGCCATGCTTGCCTGATTTTGTTAGTGACGTTAAATTGCGAACCTTGGTATTTGCTGTTTAGTTGCCCTAATTTTTAATATCCTGTTTGCCAACTAATTTTGTGTTTCTATGCTTGTAATGATTGCTCCTGTCATTGGTGGAACAGTTTATTGTATGCTGCCAATCTGTTGTGCTGGTGTGGCTGTTCTGAGTCAGTGAACATCTTGCGAGTAATATCAGTGTGTTTTGTATTCATCTGTTGATATAATCTGCTCAACCAAACAATGGAAATCCATTTCAAGAACGGTGCATTTCTGCTTTAAATTGGCCTTTTTGTCAACGATAACGGACTTCCTGGACGCTCATAAACAATGCAGTTCAAGGCTCGGATGCTGTACGTCCTGCTTTTACAAAACGCTGAATAGGGGCATTTATTTATTTTTTACAGTGAATGTAAAACTTTCTGTGTAAATCTGTTGCATGAATTGCACGTTTGGACAGGCAACATCCATAGTGTGTATCACAATTGAGTAGAATATCAACATGAATTACGCTAATTTAACGTGAGTAACATCTGAAGCATACGGTCTTTTTTTTTTTTAATGAGCCCATCTGTTCAATTGCGTTTTTTGCTGCGGTTTTAATACTCTGTAGGAATGCAACTTCACGACTTGCATTCCTACAGAGTAAATGAAAAGCAACAACTTTGACATTCTATTTTATGGCGATTTGGCTAATTCAGACACTTACTACAAAATAGAAAACTCGAAATGCAGGACTCCACTAGTTGCATTCCGAAGCTGAAAAAATATAGAGTGGTTGTACGAGATGTTCTTATCAGCTTGGGAAGGTAACGACGGGTGGAGAACATTTATAGAAACTTAAACTATGTGTGAGTTGCATTTGAAACGAGAATATACCGTCTCCTAAGTAGTTTTTTTTTTTACAAACGTGGCGAAAACAGCCTGACTCACTGTGAAAGCTGACGATTGTCGTTAGACAAACAGTACCAGGCACAACACGTTAACCAAAGTAAATATGCGTTTCATTTTAATGGAAATATTGTATCGTAGATTAAAATGGAATGTGATCCACAACAGTACTATGTTTTACGACAACTATTTCCGGTTAACTTAAGTACAGCATAAATTCTACATACAGAAGTTGCCTCTGCCACCACGCTTTATATTGTAGCGGTAATTTCACCTGACCAGAGCGACCTAACACGTTTGAGACTAAAGCGAATGCTGGCTGATCTTTCGTTACCATGGTAACCAAAGATTAAGTGTATATCGCTGGGAAGGCAAATAAAGCGTCACTTGACTAACATGTATGTTGTATATGTTGTGAAATTGGTTTAGGCCTACCAAATTTAGTTCTTTCATACTTTCGTTATGTGGCAAGGCCACGATGCAGGAACAGCCTATCGTAAAAAGAACATGGAGGGACGCAGTTGACATTTTAATCTAATAAAACACCCTGTGCTCGATTTATCTGTGGTGATTGGCTGGTGAATGCCGTTTACTGGTTTCCCATTGGTTAATTGCCATTAGAAAATTATGAAGGCATATTCACTGTATAAAATTATTCTCTTTCTTTTGTTTCAGATGCAGCACGCATAACATGTTGGATCCATGAAGAGGAGACGCAGAGATGATTAAGTATCAGGATGTGGAAGAAGGGGGCTGCGCCTGGCAGGAATTGCTCACGCCAGAACAGCGGCTCGTAACTAGTGATGCCCCCAAGGAACCGGTGGAGAGAATTGTGGGGAATGGAATGGTTACCAACGGTCGGTCGCTCCGCAAACATTTACCCATCACTGCCACCTTAACAGATGGCAATGCTCCTACTGTTCGGCACAAGCTGACGCGCTTGTCGTCCCGGCGGATGCGCAAACGTGTGGTGTTCAAAAATGGGGACTGTAATGTGGTACAGCAAAATGTGGCTAAGCGTAGAAGACGTTACTTGGCTGATATTTTCACGACTATGGTTGACATCCAGTGGCGCTGGAACTTACTGGTGTTTTCCATGGGATTTATTTTAAGCTGGATGAGTTTTGCGATTGTATGGTGGCTTATATGTTATACTCATGGCGATCTGGAGCATCTGGAGGATGAGCAGTGGCAGCCGTGCATCGCAAACCTCAACTCTTTCACGTCAGCATTTCTGTTTTCCATTGAGACTCAGCACACTATTGGATACGGTTTTCGTTACATTACGGAGGAGTGCCCCGAAGCTATTTTCATTATGTGCCTTCAGTCGACGGCAGGTGTGATGATCCAAGCCTTTATGGTTGGTGTCGTTTTTGCCAAATTGTCCCGACCTAAAAAGCGCACACAAACGTTACTTTTTAGCCGCAATGCAGTCATCTGCCAGCGCGACAGCAAATTGTGCCTCATTTTCCGGGTAGGGGACATGCGAAAGTCGCACATTGTTGAGGCACACGTTCGAGCCCAGCTGATCCGCAAAAGGATCACCCGAGAAGGCGAAGTTCTGCCGTACAACCACTACGACGTGAATGTTGGCCTCGACACAGGCGAAGATCGCATCTTTTTCATCTGGCCCATGACCATCGTACATATCATCAACAGTGACAGCCCTTTTTACAACATGTCCGCCCATGATTTGCTGCGTGAAAAGTTTGAGCTGGTAGTCATTCTTGAAGGCTGTATCGAGTCGACAGGTATGACAACGCAAGCTCGTTCGTCGTATTTGCCCAACGAAATCTTGTGGGGCCATCGTTTTGAGCAGCTAGTAACATTTAGGAAGGAGACTGGTGAATATCAGGTCGACTACAGTCTTTTCAACAACACGTATGAGGTAGACACTCCACTACTAAGTGCACGCCATCTTGACGATTTAGCAGATTTCCGTCAGCGACAAAAAGAAGGATCTGCTGGTCGGAATACTAAGAGTCCAAGTATTTCCCGTGAAGTGCAATGTTTCTTGCCTCTCAAGCAACCTGAAACAACACGCCAAGAATCTAATTTATGATATTTTGAGTATTTCTTTTGCTTGAGCAGGAGTTTTACCCAGCCATGATCTTTCGCCATCTCGCATTGTGTTCCTATGTCTTCCAGTGTGTTGACACCAAGTCCAGGGACGGCTTAAAGCGCAAACTTTGTTAAGTGTGAGCAGTCTAACTGACATTTATAATATATACAATGACAAACTTGCTACTGGTGAATGAAAATGAAAGGTTTTCATTGTTCCTTTTTAACACCTGGAATGTACGTGCATTAACATCAATGCTCCGCAATGCCTTGGTTATAAGTGCACGCTAAATTGGGAATAGGCGATTGATGATTAACCAATTAGTTATTGTTATTGAAGTGGAATGAAACTGCAGTTGATTAGTAATTGCTACATTATTTATTTAAATTATTTGTCTGGGCTACATCACTTCAGTAGTTTATAAAATCCGCAATTTTATACTAACAAAGAAGGTCAACAGCAATATCGTACATTAACCCTTAACATACCGTATTCGGGCTTCATTTTAATTTGCCCAGGACTGGCAAAACCCAAAAAATTTCAACCTTTAATTCGCTTGTAGAAAAAAAATCGTATCTTATTACATATTTAGTAAGGGAATAAAACCAGTAATTTTTCTCATATCATATCTTTAGTTTTATTGAAATTGGCTGAAAGTTTTCAGTCTGACCACAAGAAGAGCTCTTTATTTAAACAACATTACAGCAAAGCGTTCGGGCACACCAGTCTTGAAAGCACTAACCTATTTGGGCGCATCTGTCCCTAAAGGGTTGAAAAAATATTAAGAATTCTCCACGGCTGTGTAATGTTAGAAAATCGTTTCTCGGGCACTGTCGCACCAGTTTTGTTTTTCCAGCGATTTCAGTCAAACTTCACTCAAAATTTAACTATTTCTCCAATTTTTGACGTATTTTTGACATTCCAGTACAGCATTTTAATCGTCTCGATTAGACCTTTTCATTGGAGTAAAAGCCAACGCAATAGATCGGTCAATTATTCAGAAGTTATTTAGATAAAACCATCAATGTCGTGAAAAAAAAATCCCTTGATATGTCTTTCCACATTTGTGTGCCCGAGAAACATAGCAGGGCGTGTTGTCGTCTTAATATTTGTTTAATGACATGTATGTTGCTAGCCGGCCACTTTTGATGACAATCCTTTTGATGGCCTCTAAATTCTAATACTCTTGGTGTACGATTCGCTGTTCGCTTTTTCTTAATTCCAGATAATTTACAGGATTTGTGTGTATGTATTTTTAATAATTAATTGGGTAATTATGAATCGCCCGTCTCCGTGAAAAAAGTATTAAGTTGAAGCATGCTTCCTCACTACTTCTGCTCCAATTTGCCAGCCAATCCCATCAAAATGGATGGCGTCTTTCCAATTTGTCTTCCGTCCCATCCAATTGTATGGCTTTTGAGGGCTCAATATCCGGTGAGATTAGGTAAAAGTTATGTTTGTAAATTAGTTTATTTACAAGTTCTTTGTCTTTTTGCAAAGAACAAAGTGAAGTTGAGTATCGGTTTTTAATATCATTGAACTATTTTAATGTGACAATCACTGCAGATCCATCAATTGCCTTACGGCCAGCCGCTCGCAATGCAAAGCAAAGCGTTCCTTGACTTCCTCGTATTTAACTTGATGGATTCAAACTTTAGGAAGTCCACTGCGGTAATATTTCCTAGAATTGCTTAATTGTATGCGGGATGTTCATACTATATTCTGTCTACAGTGGTAGTTTACATTTAGACTTGTTTTTAGGGACCTTTTTGCATCCGTTTTTGAAATGTCATTTGCAGATATCATGTTGTTATTTTTTTTAAGATAGTAGGTGATGCTGATGTAAATACGTAAAGTCCTCCCTCTGCATTGTGGTTTTGTGTGCTCCTTGGCGTAACAGCGCCAGTCCTTAGGAACGTGCCACGTACTATTGGAAATTACCATTACACAAATTGTAAATAGGCTCCAGGGCTAGCTTTGTTAGTTCAGTTGTAGCATTTTGTTACCAGTTGTGCAAAACTTTGCATACAGCTACAAAAATTCAAATTTTTGGCTTTGGGCAATTTTCTTTCTTGCCAGCAATATCCAAATGTCAAGGTACCACTTGTTTTCAGTGAAGAGGAGGTAAATAGCCACCACGCTAGGCTAATTTGTTGTTTCATTAAACCTACTTGTCGCTAACGTAGTATAGCCAATAAAAAATGTGGTTCAAGTGAAAAAAAAAGAAGAGTTCTGGAAGCAATGCAATGCTAATTTAATGATGCCTTTCCATACATTTGAAAGATTTAAATTGTCGAGATTAAAATAATATTTTTTACTTGGCGGAAAGCATTGCTGTGAAATTTCTCTAACAGTGCTGGCGTGATAACGATTAGTGTCAATTGTGAATACTGGTTGGTACTGAATAGGCTGTAAGTTAGCTAAAACTCAGGCTAGTTAAACTTGGCCGTACTTACTGAAAACTACTTGGAATTTTGCAGCTAGTCAAAAATTAGTTGAATTTTTTTCATATTAAACCACTGAAAAGCATAAAAAATGGCTTTGGGGAGTAGTAGAAGCCACTAAATTCCCAATAGCAACACTTGTCGCCATGATGCTGAAAAGTTGATGACTGATGACATCATAGTGGCATAGCTTAGGAATTATGACTGCATGAACCAGTCTGGGAAATTGGCATGACATGTGCGTAACTTAAGGGGCTACAGAACAAATTGGACATATTGTGTGCAACACTGATATCTTGTTTTGCTGTATTGGATGTGCGCTCACCAACTCAACACCATTTCTGCAAAGCGTCGAGTCCGGTTGCTCCCCAGAACCAATGATATGACATGGGAGCATTACATCACGGAGCTAAACGCATACTTTAGTAATGTGTCATGAAGTTGCTGTTGAGTTTAAGGAATAAACTGGTTGACCATTACAAAACGACATCTTTAGACTTTATTTTGGCAGCGACTGCTGTGATTAGTTTACTGTATCATCTCCCGAGATAGGTAAATTCGGGGTCTATCATCGATTAAGCTCAGCTGGTACAAAAGCAAATTTTGAGCTTTTAGCCTTTTATTAAACGAGTTTAGTGCATTTGGATGCATGTTCATGTTTTAGTATTAACCGGTACTTCCATTAGGCCAGATTTTTTCTCCTGAAGGTATAAGCCAGAATTACGACCATGTCACCCTTAGGTAATACGTATTTAAGTCTTGGTTGATACCCTCGAGTTCAGGCCAACACCCAAAATACTGATATCGGGTTCCTCTTATTAAAAGCCCTGAAAACCTAACAGTGCTTCCTGCATATCAAAGTAGTGTAATAGAGCTATCTACAGTGTTAGTAGCTATGGGATCTAGACTAGACAATAGTTTGGCCATGGTAAACTGTGGGAAACATTGACAATGCACTGAGAAAGTGGCATGTGACTTATTTTTATCGACTTTCGGGGGTAACTTTAGTAGTGTACTAAGGAGTGATGCATACCGTGCGGATATGGTATTTATGGTAATACTTCACAGCAATGAGCCACACAAACACCACAATCAGAATTTTAGCAATGTGTCAGTTTTACCATTGTTGTGATATCAGCACAGTTCATAATTTTAAATTAAGTACAGCATTTATTAAATATTTACCAGACATGCAAGAAAGGAAAGAAATGTAACTTTTGGTTCAGCACTTCACAATTTCAACTTAACATTCTTCAAAACAATAAAATATGCGCCTCTCGTGTCAACTGTTCTTTTAGTACACTTACGTAAGGGTTTTAACTTGTTTTATTGTTTTATTATTCTCCCCCCCTCTCCCGTACCGTAAATGGTTGCGTGTGACGCAACTAACACAGGATCCAAACCTTTCCTCAGATTCATATAGATACTATAAAAACCTGAATTGGTCCTATACTTAAAAATTTCTTAGTGCTTCAAGATGTTCTTAAAAAACATAATGGAAAAAAATTATTATTCCTGGTGAGATTTTTTTGTAAGTAACCCCGTGGGGCCGGGCGCGCGGGGGGGGGGGGTGTGGGGGCGGCAGGGGGGCAAACGGTTGGGGCTCAAAAACTGGCCTTATAGTTTTAAATTATGTCAAAACGGTTTAACCTTAACTTTGAAACTACCCATTAGAAAATGTTGAAAAACATGGCACACACACACGCACTGGAAAATGCTTTTAAAAATAATCTTGTGCTGTACGAACTCCTTTTCCATTAGCTAAAAGCGTTCCATCTAGGCCTATTAAGGAAACTGACACATTGCTAGATTAGGCTACAAAGGGCTAATTTTGAGTTCCTCCACCCCCTCCAACCCCATTATGGCACAGAGCATATCAAGTCGTGAGTAGAAATAGCTTGTAAAGTGTACTTTATCAATTTTTATAAAATAATTTTTGTGGGATTTACATGATGCCTTTATTAGTTATAAAATTCACATTGACGTGATCAATAATGCGCAACGGACAAAACAAATGGATGCCCTATTCCCACAAGCAACCAGTGAAGTGAATGTGCAATAATTATTGCAGCCTCCGGCATGTGATATTTATTTGGTATATTTTGCTACCACGTTAAATCAAACATGTTTTTTGAACCAAAACGTAATTGTAACTTTTGCAAATTTTGTAACCAAACATCTATTTGCAGTTTTATGAGCAAGTTATGCATTATTGTGTAATTTATGGTATATATACGAGCTTAGTGGCACATTTGCAAAAAAAGTGTCGATGTTGTCTTAGTGGCTTGTTAGTATCGGAGTTGTTCAGAATTTTAGCTAGCAATCTTAAAGTAAGTAGCTTGGCAGTTTGTTGAAAATTATTATTGCGTCAGGAAGTGATAATGTGAAAAGTCATTACAATATGGTACATTTGAAATGACAAGATTTGTGAAAATTTTTTTTTTAAAAGAGGCATACTAGATATCAACTGATTTAAATTCCTAAAGGTTTTATGGTGATTTAAATATTTTTCCATTTATCGTAGCTGAATTTGGTACTTGTTTAAAATTTAGACCACTTGTAAGGTCATAATAAAAGGAAAAGCACACAATACCACACAAGAACACAATAAAAATGTTCACTAACTATTAGTTTTCTAACTAACTTCTGATGAAGACGAACGTGATAATTCGCCGAAAATTTAAGTGAACATTTTTATTGTGTTCTTCTGTGTGGTATTGTGTGCTTTTCCTTCTATTATGTCGTGTCTATACCACAGTTTTTTGTTACAGCCCATCTGGCCTTCTGTGCTTTGTTATAATATTAATGTTAATCTTCTTTTGGTCTTTTTATTTTTATTGCATTGTTGTTATAATTGGTTAGTTTCTTTACCCCAAACATCACCAGGCAGGGAACAACTATTATAGAAAAGTGTAGAAGCTTATTAAGGGCCTGCAGTATATGGAAACTTCCATGGGTACCAGTAAGTGGCACAAAGTGTCCAAATTGTACACTGTGGTTACCTGATATTTCATGTGTAAACATCCCCGCTGAATCCTTGAGTAACCATGGAAGATTTTCCACATGCAGTTAATGGTGTGACGAAAACTTGCTAGAATATTTCAAACAGAACCCCACATTTTTTCAGTTTCCCTTTGCTACAAGTATAAAAATCCTAGGAACTTTCTAGCTGCCCAAATCAAAAAAGTCGCAAATGAAATCCAGTTTTGTGTAATTCCGTATTCCTACTTAGTTTTGTCTGTAAATTTCCTACCGGGTATGTCTAATTAACAAGAGTAGATGTTTACATGCACCTAAATTAATTGTTCAGATTGAGTAGAGTAATATATAGGCAACACTATTATAATGCTTTTTTGACCTCGCTACTCTTCAATAGCCAATTGGAACTATGCAAATTACTCCTTTTTTTTTTTATACGTACGGAACCTAGCCATAGTTTAGCTTGTGCCTTACATACATTCAAAAACTTTGCTCAATTTGTAGCATGGAAGCCTAATATAGGCTGTACCCTTCGATTAGAACTACTGCAATCGAGTTCAGCTTCACAAGCTACTTCTGACGAATAAATAAATAAGGAGACGTACACAATAACTTTTAGTGCTTATCGGATATCTAGCTTCTAGAAAATCTTTTCATCAGTATTTAAAAAGTTGACATGTATCAGTTGCTTATGAACCGTCAATTTCATTTGGTGGCATCAATATTGATGTAGGCCTATTAAGCAAATGTATACCAAAAAAAAAAACCTTCCAAAAGTGCTGGTGATATGGGACACCTCAAGGTTATCCGTTAACGCCCATTGAACTACCACTTTAAAAATCATGATACAACTTTTATTGATAAGGAGCAATCAATTTATCACCCAACATTTGTTGACCCTGATCCGCAATCAGTGTTGCTATTCTAAAGTTAGCCCTAGCTGTTACTTTTCCAATGTTTCTTTTTACCCTGGTAAGTAACATAAGCCTGTAATACAAATGTTAACTAAAAGTAGTTTACTGAAAATGTTAAAATTAATCAAACGTGATTTTTACCACCCATGCTAAATATAATCCCCTTAAACTGCAAGTAAAACTACCACCTTGGTATCTACTTAAACATTATCAACCAACAATAAATGGTTTTGCTTTAGGAAGATTTTTCTGTCTGTAAAATTTGCAAGCCTTATGCAATTAAAATTGAAAAAAAATGCCTTTCTGCAGAGCTGTTGACTAGCAACTCCGTTTTACTCAGTCAATGTTGCGTCATCAAACACTTTCTGGAGCCGATGACCATATTAGCCAGGAAATTTTTTTTGCTCCATCCTCATGATCACCTCTTGTTATGTCACAACTAAAGAGTTTAAAGAAAGATTTTTGTCACTGAACCTGGCATTAAAATATACATATTGTACTCGACAATAAAATATAAGCTACTGAAGGTGGTTTTGTTGGTAAAAAAAAAACCGCCATTGCCCACAGTTGAAAATTCGTAAATGTACCACTCCTGAGAACCACTTAATTTTTAAAGATGGGAAAGCCAAAGGTTCACAAGAAATAACTAAATACAGATGCAAACCTATTTACGTTGCCTTTTGGACTTGTATGTCAGACTGCCTGAGCGGGGAATCGAACCCAGGACCTTAGGTCGTGTCAGTATGGCTCAGCGGTAGGACCTCGGCCTTTGGTTTCAAAGGTCCTGGGTTCGATTCCTCGCTCAGGCAGTCTGACACATAAGTTCAAAAGGCAATGTAAATAGGTTTGCATCTGTATTTAGTTAATCAATTTTTAGTGGCCTTAGCAATATTGCAATTAAATTTGTTATTAATCCTAAAAATTCACTAATTAATCATTTTAAGGGCTAGTAGGCAGTGCAGCTAACCTTTCGTATCCTTCCTAGTAGTTTGGATGAGGAAATTGGTTAAGTGTTCAAAATTAATAACTTTAAAGGTAAAAAGATAATTTAAAGACGAAATTTTGTTAGAGGAGAAAATCAAAGGTGGAGGTTTCCATTGAGAACAGAAGTTTAAGCAAGGAAACTGAATAAATTAATTTGAAAATGATCTTGGGCCAGGATCCTTCAGCAGCTATGGCATACATTCTGATCCATTTTGGATAAGCTGCCATCGTGGCTGAGCGGTGAGAAAGCTTAGCCTGGGTGCTGAAGGTTTGCGGATCTGGTCGAACCCCTGGAAAGGGGACCTTAGCAAAGTCCCCGCCAGGGCTGCCGGCCAGAGTAGCGTGAGAGGCTATGGGATGTATTCTGGCTAATTCTGGACAATCTTTCGGCCCCGACGATAATCGGAGGTTCACCGGATCGAATCCCCGGGCTGGCACCTCCCTATACCAGATATTTCTTCTTCTCTAAAAGTCTGGTAATGTTCAAAATTGATCCGGTTCAGCCATACAAGCATTAATTGCTTCAGCTCACAAAGCTCGTCAAAAAATTAAAAAAAATTAAAAAATTTCTGGATTTAACCATCTATTTCTAAAACGTTTAGCTAATAACAAATTTCGCACAATACTTTTTAAGCTACGAATACAATTTTTTCAAGGACCCGTATTAATCAACAAATTTACTGAAACAATGCTGCTCTGCTTTAAAAAGAGCTTTGTTCAAAACGAACCTCAACCTATTCTCAAGTTTTCAATGGTTGAGAAGTCCGGCTTGCTCGACTAGAGTCCGGACGTCGGATGCGAGTGCCTAGTGGGCCACTTTTGGTAAGGCGCTTCGGGACGAACCAAACGCCAGTTATGGCGCCCAGTGCCATCAGATGCCATTGATGAGCCATCAATGCTCATCAGACCCCATGAAAGGTGTTGGTTGCAATTGTACTAGGAAACAGACAACAATACCTCTCCAAATACTAAAATGTTCAGGTTTTAATTATGTGCAGAAGAAAAACGTGGGAACAAATTGTTGAGAAGTTGTACAACGATTGTTGAGAAGTTGTACGGTTGCGGCTGTTAAGTTAGGTAAGGTCAGTGTGGAGCAACAAAATTTAACAGAGAAGCTCAAGAACATTTTAAGACAAACATGCAAGTTATTTAAAACATTAAAATTTGTCCTTTATCTTGCTGAAAGTCGGACATTAAACTGCGACAAAAAAAATTAAATTTAAGGACTTTAAAGGACGTAGCTAAGAATTTCAAGGCATTCAATTTATTATTAAAAAATTCAAGCACACCCTGTAATAAGGGCCAATGCGTCAATTCAAATATTAGTTTGCTTCAGAATGACCTAATGACACGTTCCCTACATAAAATAAAATTCATCCCCTGTCTTACCCTACGACTGGAAATGGTCAAAGAAAAAAATAAGAAAAATAACGCAGGATAAAAATGTGTACTATTTTCCACCACTGGTGTTCTGTCATGGGGATTTTAACATTGAGTAAAAGGTGATTTGCAGAAAGGCATTCGCAGCTTCATTCTCCCATTTGTGCAGCATAGTAAACATGTTGTAATGAGTCATGATACGATCCATCGTTAAATAGCCAACCAAATGCAGCTGGAATAAACCAATAACCTAGTATCTTTCCATAAACACTCGATCCCACCCCATATTTAAGCCACTCGTCTAAAATGGGGTCATACATTTTGCACGCGATGAAGAATTGTTTACTGCTATTCCGGCAGCTAACCATAAAATAAAACTAAATCCTTCCACTCTGTAGATTGTAGCAATGAACTTTTCATATTAGTGTAATGATTACTGCTTTATGCTTTAGCTGCTTCTACTAAAATAGTGGTTGTAAACTACATTAAATAACGTTTTAAAATCGTTATATTTCCAGCAGACACAACCTGCCGTAACTATTGCTAGAAATTAGAGGCTAGTACTGAACAAACTGCAAGATACTCAAATTCAACTTGGATGCTGCCTTTATAAGCAACACTTCATTAAAACGATAAAATAAACAGTATTCTTACTATAAACAGTATTCTTAAGAAACAAGCATACGTATGTCAACTTAAATGCACTTTAAAAAAAACCTTGGTTAAGATTACACAGTATTCTGTACAGTTTCTTGGCTGAAGATTCAACCAGATAACCACCATTTTTGCTGCAAGTATCGTCCCAGTACAACGCCCTCAGTTGCTCCGTAATATACTTCCTTACATTCCAGATCACACTTTTGTAACTTTTTCCATGTTTACTTCCAGTTCACTCCTGGTGTTGATGTAACGGTCTTTGTTTCCTCGTGAGTGGCTGAAGGAGGAGCGTTATACTGGCATACTAAAGTAAAAGTTGGTTTTAAGTCTACCAATGCACTTTTACAAATTTGATTTACTATACAATGTGTCAGTTGCGGTAATTTTTAAGCACAAAAGTATGTATGGCCACTAAAAAATTGAATGAAAGTTAAGGTCTTGAACCAATTCCCTTAACTCTACAACTAGTCTGGAAAGTAAAGTAACCTGATTCCACTACTGTAGGTTAATTTACGATGGAGAGGTGTAAGTTTGCTACTGGTAGTTTCCTTAAAAATCCTGCACCGTAAGTTCAGAACAGACATACATCACTACTAAAATAAAGTGACTCACAGTTGAATAACCATTGTTACTAGCATGTGTTGTATACTTTTAATCGGCTCAATTTTGTAAGCTAAATTATACCAAGAGGAAATGTTGAGTAACATGGCTATCAGGGCTTGAAATAGCTAGCGACACTGGGAACTGTCGTGAAAATTGAGTGTCGGGTAGCACGCAGATAAATGATTCAATGGACAATTTCTGCAGTATAATCAAAACTTTAATCACAAAAGGCTTTATTTTGTCTTTTGCCTACTTGTATCACTACGGTAACAGCAACCCTAGTTATGAAGGGATTAAAACAGCATAAAGACAATTGTCACCAACAATAATCTTAAGAATCTACTGTGCCGGCAGTGATGTCATTAATTTTTACAGTATGAGGACATACCAAATTTTCACTTATTTAAGAGCATGCAGCCTATTTTTCTTTAAAAGAAATGGCATGCATTCCTTCGCTTCGGATAGCGCTAGATTCTGCAAACTTTCCTTCGGTGATAACCTGCTTTAAATCATCCAGTTAGAAAGAAAGTGTTGACTTCACCCTCCTTCATTCAAGGTCTAATGTGAAGAAACTACAAAAAATTGTACCGCTTAAAAACAAAATTATTTAAGAATAATTCAGTATTGCGCATGAATTTTTTTTTGCACAGTGAAAAAAAAATTCAATTAAGAATATTATTGCTGCCATTGCAAGATTGCAAAACTTGCTGCGGGTATGAAATTCTTATTTGGAGCTCTGATGGCTGGTATAAAATGTTTTGTGTAAGAGTTTGTATAAGCCTACTTGTTTGGTTATTGTTTTTGATGATCATTGTTGTCCGTAGAAGTTCCAAATGAGTATTTAGTTTTCGTGAACTGGAGTCGAGAATTTTCCATTACCTGGTTACCCGTTGTGGCGCATTGGGACAGTGATCAAACCATTGAAAATTTCACCCATAATAAAAAATCAAAAAAAAAATCACTTCATCACTAAAATCTTTCTTTGCCAAATTTACTACACTGAATTTAGTCGGCAACATGCTATTGCTAACTTTATATGACAACTGTACGTGATGCAGCTTAATAATATAAAGTCAGTTTATTCCGAGTGGCAGTATAGGGAAAGTAGTTTAGGAGGGGATACCCGTTTGGATTATTCTCGATGCCAGTTTTTCGCAAACTGTTTTGCTGAATTCTACCATTACATGGTAAAGAGAAGGTGGTAGTTGTCTTGGAAATCCAGCTACGATTAAAAGCAGTAGCCTAAATACCCTGTTTGCTTGTTGCAAAGACGTTAATTATTCAGAAGTCAATACACTGTTGTATTAGTGCCTTGGAACAGCAGTATTTCCCCCTTTGGGTTTATTACCACATAATGAGAGTGGAAAAAACATTTCCAAACTTCCTTGCCTATCGTTCAAACCCGTTGTGTTGCTGTCTAGCGTATGGTTCAATTGTGTAACTGCGCTGCTCACAACAAAGGTAACACTTGTCGTTTTATTGCGACACATTATTGAATCAAAAGTTATAACGATGGAGGAGAGAAAACACTTGTGCAATATGTTTCCTTTTAAAAGGACATTATTTATCTTTTTAATCTGTAACTAAATTAATATAAAAGGTGTTTACTTGGCATACTGATTGTTCTCGTTTTAGTTGTTACTTTTACATACTGCTAGGTAATGTTAATAATACGAGTGTTTAGATTGGGACGAGTTATGGTCTCGTAATTTGTGGCCCTCGTTGGTGGGGGTTAGGGCAGTCCAGTAGTGTATTTACATCCTATTGGATGGCGCCACCATCACTTTTGTATGCAACGTAGTAGAGGCCATATGCAAATGATGTCATGTTGCAAACCCCCCCCCCCCCCCCAGAAGATGTCATAAACGTCGAACTGCCCCTCCCTTCGTTACGGATGAGGGTGACAATTTGGGAAAATCTTGATCTAGCTTTGATATTTTTCCAGTATATTTGTAACTTCCACAAATTTACTGACTTCGCCTTTTCCTATCAAAAACTGTTACTTCGTGAAGCCAACCCTCTTGCCCGACGTCTTATTGTGTATGGCCCCAAAGCGCCTTAAACCATGGAAGGTGCATAAAGTCGTATGTAGACCTGGTGGCACCCTCCATACACCATCGTGAACTAAAATGTTGGCCCACAAGTGTCCATATAGAAGGGTTCTATAGAACCAAACTCTCCCAAATCTACACACTCGTGGAAATAATAATGAAGAAGCACTTACTATTTATTACAAATTGGTACGTCTGTTCAACCAATTCTCTTCTGTCAATAGTAAATTAGTGGTTACTTTCTGTTAGAAGAAAATTGAATTCTACAGTCTGTTACATAATAGTATTAACAACATTGCACATTGTTTCCATGCTATGCTACTTCTGAAGTTGGCCCAAGACGTAACAATTCACTAACAAAAAGCAATGAATGCCTTATTAAGATTTAGTTGGTGCATTGGATTAATTTGTCAAGCTGGATGGATTCAGTCATCGAGAAGCTCACTAGTGTTTTGTTTGTGGGGGAAGGGAATCGAGATATATCCCTCCCAATTCATTGCTCCATGGCATTTGTGATTCAGTTTTGGTATTTTGTAATATTCCAGAAAAGATGGCACTTATTTCTTACCGCTTTATGTTGTAAAAAAATAAAATCAAGCAATAAACGTGCCAAATATACTTCAGACACTTACGTACATACACTGTTAAGTTTTCTTCTACTTTTGTATTTAGTTGGAGTGAATAAATTTAGATATTGCAAAAAAAAAAGTTTTGTTATTGTAGTTTGGGAGTACAGAAACCTCTTATATGAACATACTAGAAAGAGAATTACTCCGGTTGAACCTAGAGGGAGAAAAGGGTTCCATTTGTGATTTAGAAGCAATCCACAGCCGAGGGAAATTACTTGTACACATTTGGCACTTTTACTATACACTTTTTTTTGAGGCGGTGTCGTATTGATGTTAGAAGGTTTTGTTTCGGGGTTAGGGTTGTGAGAGCATGGAACGCACTACCTGAAGAAGTTAAGTGTGCACCATCGCTGAGTGTTTTCAAGCGTCGCCTGTCCTTGTGCAATGTCACGGGATAGAACTTGTTCACGGTTTCTTCTTGTCCTCTGGGACGTTTCACCGTGTGGATTCTTTACTTATACTATACTTGGCTTCTGTAGTATGGTTGTCCGAACCTTGGTGCCATACGTTTGGAACCAGTTCCCACTCGCATACCATTTTCCAGGCTGATCGGACGACTTTAAATGATCTCGACATATAGAAAAAAAAAAGATGCTGTGCTCAAAAGCATCATCAGTGTTGACACACTATGTAGCACCATCTAGTGTGTCAACTTTCTCCATTCCTTTTCCTCACAGTTCTAAAGCAATTAGTTAAAAGGCTGTTTCTTTTTCCGACTATTTGCAGTGCTACATGTAGCGCACGCATCTCTTTTTTAGTCCAGTGCTAAATGCATGTATACAGCAATGAAGGAGGTGCTAGCTCTGATGACGAACTTCCCGCCAATAACAAATTTTATCCTCTACTGCAAGCACGATCATGTTTTTGTAGATCTAACGAAACTACCCTTTACGATAACGTTTTTTTTTTAGAAAAATTGTGGCAATCACACAGAGATGGCAGTAGCTATTACTTTTTACTACGGTATCTTGTAATATACTAATCTGCCAGGAGGATGTTTCTTTTGGCCGTCTAGCGCTAGTCAC